>BLKR01006618.1:0-53922 GCA_011170035.1 Teleogryllus occipitalis | reverse complement strand
ACGGAGGGAGGGACGGACAGAGGAAGGGACGAAGGGAAGGACGGAGGGAGGGACGGAGGGACGGACGGAGAGAGGGACGGACGGACGGCGGGAGGGACGGAGGGAGGGTCGAGGGAGGGACGGAGGGTGGCTAGGAGGGAGGCACGGAGGGAGGCACGGAGGGAGGCACGGAGGGAGAGACGGAGGGAGAGACAGCGGGAGGGTCGGATGGACGGGTAGGGAGGGAGGGAGTAATAGACGAACGAACGGGCAGAGGTAGGGACGCAAGTGACGGATGTTTCGCCGTGAATCGATTTTTCGATGACAAGAACCCACAAAGCATGGATTCTTGCTACTCCACGTGCAATTTACTATATAGATGAATAAGATTTGTCCTTTTTTCGTAACCAGGGTCCGGCAATACGAGTTTTCCTGTAAAAAATTTGTCGTTTTGCGGAGCACACATTTTCCGGCGCAACAACAGTAGTTTACAATATTTTCTCTTCTTTTGAATAAAGGCAAAAAAGGGCATGATTTTTCGTGTAATGAAAATCATATTCTGGTTGTTGTCTAAGCATACTTCGAGTCATTGCAATATACGCTCTACTGATTACTGAAAAATACAGCAACTAATGCAATAAAATCGAAAATGCTTGAAATTTTTTTGGCGCTAGTCTGATCTCCCGCAAACTCTCTAGATTTTGAAAATTACAAAAAGTTAAGAGTTCAAACCTAAGAAGTTGAATGTGTATGTTTTGCATTGATTAAAACCTGTTCTAGAAAATAAACCCTTTAAATAACGTCAGGAGCAAGTTTTTGAAAACGCGAGTAGTCGCGTAATTTGTTTGAAATTAATTCAAATTTATAAAAAATCATAGTTTCTCAGAAACCGTCCTAATTTGTTTAACTTTTTTTCCTATTACTAGAGCAAATGACTCTCGAAATAATGGCGCAAGTGTTTTTATTCAAGTCTCTAATATTGTTTTTATAATTTAAATATCGATAGGGGAGGCAACATTAAGCTACCTTAAGTATTTTTCTTTTAAAAATTTAAAATTATCCTTTAAAATGTGGTATACGAATGCGTTCGTTGTTTATTTATTTCTAGTAATGAGTTTAATATTGAATGGCATTTTTTATATTAAAAACGAAGAAAACGAGCATAGTGTCGTTAACAGTTTTCAAAATGTACGTTTTATTTGCAAGCTTCAACATTTTTGGGTTATCATGGAGTTCAAAGGGTGAGTAGATTTTGGATTGTGCTAATACATCTCCACGTGTTCTGACTGAACGCAAAAGAAAGAATAATCACGAAACAGCAATGAAGACGCAATAGAGACGAAAGAGCAACAATGGCGAATCTGCCCGCATCCTCCGCCGATCTTCTCTGCCGGTGGAAACGAGAGCAGGAAGGCAAGCGGGACAGGGGCTGCTTCTTCCTCGCCCGGTGCTCCTGGCTTGTTTCGCGGCCGGCGAAAATTGGTATTTACAGCCTCCATTAGAATTAAAATTCTCTCGAGTTTTATAACTTCCCGTCTGGGACGTGCGTTTTTTCTATGAGTGTACTCCCCTCTGAGGGAAAAGGACGATATATCTCCGGCGCAGTAAAGATCAAATCCACGGACCGAGGGGGCGACTCTCTAAAAGACCCATCATTTTAAAATCTTTCCACGGGCGCGATTAAATTTGAAGTCCCCGTCCTTTTCCCCTTTCCACCACGCCCAAGCCTGCACTCCCCGCGTTCCTCAGGCTGTCGCCGCTTCTTGCACTCTTATTGTCTCCTCCTCCTCCTTCCTCTCCTTGGGTCTTCTCCGCCCCCCACCCCTCCCGGCCCCTTTCTGCGGTGCCTGCGTCGAGCTCTTACTTGCTCTTCGCCAGCTGCTGGATCACTTTCTTCCACGCTCAGAGCTTGCTGTCTCTCTGCATGAGAGCCGCCGAAAAGATTGTAAAGACTTGATTTGATTGTTGTTCTTTTTGTCAAAGAACAGTTAAATCTGTATGTGACATATGGGAAAGCAAGTACAATTCTCGCTGATTTTATTTAGATCCAGACTCTCTTCCCCACATTTTAACCATAACTAGAAGAAAAAACGAAAAATAAAAGATATAATGAATGAACAATAAAAGTACCAACAACGCAAGGTTAGAAATATTCGAGACATAGATTAGAACATTTCAGCATATTCTCTCCCGAGTTATAAAAACACATTTATTTGCACCGATAAACGAACTACAGATTTGATTTTTTTGTATTGCTAACAAAATAGTAATCCATACAGCATTTGATCAATGAAGCAACAAAACTAGAGTAATAATATAATGTAATAGTATAATGCCTGACTGTTATTTCAAAAAATATTTTGAAATTGAATTCCGACTAGTAGGTAGAATGAATATATTATTTCTTATGTACATACACGAACCATTATACGCATGCTCCTTATCTGACTCTGTCACTCACAATACAATCCTGCAAGTTGAAAACTAGAAATTTGGGAAGTGTTTAGTACATTATGAGATAACCAATGTTCTGTAAAGCAAAAAAAAAACTACTTGCTGTTGATAGCACTGTAATTCTGCCTCGAAAAATTCAATTTTATTGGAAAGAGATTGAGCATTATGGTGCATTAATCGAATGTCGTACATATACCAAAACGGATAGTTTTATTGTATTTGATTGCAGTGGTTATTTATTTAGCTCATTTTTATATTGATTGCATTGTCATAGGAAGTATTGTCTACTAGAATTAGGTTCGGGATACATGGATTTTCAGTGTGAAGGGGGCCCGGTTGTGGAAGAGAACTATGAGGTGGTGTCTGTGGGTATGGGTCTTCGGCAGGATACTGCCAAGGTTATGAAATGATGTGTTTTGCAAGGTGAACACCATGTCAGGTGAATTATTTTTCTGGAAGAATGTTTTGCTCAAGCACTTTAACATTTATGTGCCCCAGATGCAGTTTCAATTGTTTGTTTAGGTGTGTAATTTCTATGCACAATGTTTGTTGCACCAGAAGGGCAGAGGCTTGTGCCAGAAGAATATTGTTCGCGCTTTGTGTGGCACGTAGTTTTTCAATATTATGGAGACGTGTTAACAAACCACTCTAATTAATGTCATTCTGCCCTTCAATAATGGTGAATTTACCTCGGTGCGTGAGAGTTTTTGGTATGCGTATCCAACTCTCTGGTCACGTCGGTGAACCACGAAAACGGCAGTATCAACAGATTTATAGATTACACTACGTTCCTAAAAAATCTTGAAATAATTCTTATTAAATCAATAATTGCTCCTTTGAATTCATTGTTCCATGCGGAGATTGTAACATTGATTTTCTGGCCGAATATCGCAAAACAACAACAAAACACTTTTAACAATTTCACTCATTCTTTCAGTCTAGATAATACAGCAAGTGTCTCTACACTGGTCACACTTCACTCACAGAAAGCAATCGATGAAATAATAATTAACAAAACCTCTACTAGTTATGAAATTTCAAAACTGACATTAACATAATTGTTACAATATCAACTGTATATTTCTAAAAGATCAGATACGATTGCTTAACGTATTGTCTTCTCTGATATAGAAATGATTAAAATACAAGAGCAATAAAAAAGAGCTTTAGAAACTTTTAAATAGTTAGACAAAATAGAGAATTCGTCAGAGCTTTGAACAAAAACAGAACTGTGTGCTACGCAGCTTTTTCCTCCCCCTAAAGCTCATTTACAATTTTTATACATGTTTGATATGTTGGGTAATTTAGATAAGAGAGAGTAATAATGTTGGAGTAATTTGTTTTAGTGAAACTGCTAGTCATAAAGAAGACGCTTAGGCACATAGCATAGCACCAGCATTTGTTCATTCCTGTCTGTGATTTTCGTGGTAATATGCATGACTTAATGAAGATGTTACCTAATCGATGACATTATTTTAGGCGTGTGTCATCACTGCAAAGGAAAGAAATGAAATGTCACTTCGTACTATCAAAAGCAAATTAACATGACGCGAGTTTTATTTGGCTCATTATTAAATGCATTTTGTTATTCTCTAACTACATCGTGGTTTGCAATCTATTCTTGATTCCTTACCCCTAAACATTCCATTTCACTTCGCATTGGATTGTTTGCTCACATAAAATCTCGTGTATGTTCTGCGTCAACCATGGCACAATGAACACACCGCGGGCACTTCCATCAGGTCCTGGAATTACGTTGATTTTACACATCATAATGACACATAAATAACAGCGTGGGCTTACAAACGCTCCATAGTATTTAACAATAGAAGGGACGACAATCGACAGGGACGGCGAGTTCTCCGCAACGCCACGCCTCCCTCCCCTTGCTGCGTGGGTGGGGGTGGGGTTCGGAGACGGCAAGAGCGGCTCGGGGTGGTGTGTGGAACGTATGCTGTTCTGATGCTGCGGTTCGACCCCCCCTCTCCCGTCCCCCCGTCTCTAAGCCACACACGCCCCCGCACCAGCGTAGCCACCGCCTCCGCCGTTGTCCCGTCCCCGCTTCCCCGTTTGTAGACGCCCTCCATGAGGCTGCCGCCACCGACCAGCGCCTCGCCTGCTCCGTCCCTCACTTTCCAGCTCCTTTCCCCCTTACTCTACCGTCGCCAGTTCCCAGATTCTCTGCTCAATTGCCGTTGGCTTTTTCTCCCCTAAAGCGATTCTTCCTTCACTACCCCTCCCGTTCCTCCGCCACCCCCAATCCGGCCCACCCATGTTACCTCCAGGCCTTTCCTGCGTCCCATACCCCTCTCGGACATCGCCGCCCCCTTCTCCGTTCTCAGTTTATATCTTCCCTTCCTGTCACACCACATCCGGCTCCTCTGCGGGTCCCTCCGCTCTTCTCCCCGCCACACCACCGCCTCGCCCCTCCACGCTCCACCCCCGCCCCTTGCCACCCCGCCCGTGCGCCAAGCGCTCTCGCCCAAGCGCTCCCGCTCAGCGTCCCACCGCCGCCAGAGCGTGTTAGCGCCGTTCTTAATGAACATTAGCCCCGCATTAGGCCCCGGCGGTTGTCGCTGGCCTCGCTCTTCCTCCCCTCGCCCCCCCCTTCACCGCCTCACCACCCCCGGGCGCTTCTTTTCTCGCACACTCCCACCGCCCCCTCGCACTCAGGCGACGCTCTCCACCACCGCAGCCTCCACCTACGACGAACACTCTTGCAGACGGTGGATATTGCACAGCGGCCATGCATCAAAGAGCCGCACGCTGAAAGACAACGCTAGGGAGAAGAAGCTTGTTTACAAAACGTCGCATATTGTTGAGGCATACATGTTAATAAACAACGTTACTGCCATTCTTACTAAACGAAACATGGGTTTACCTAAAGGGAAAGACAATAGCGACATTAGTAATGTCATATGTAGTAGAATCACATTCGAAAAACCTTATTATTTCACATTATGTAAATCATCGATCTCTAGAGCTTGAATATTGTAATTATTTCCTCTATTTCTCCAACCACCGCTTTAGCAAGATACCATTTTGTTTTAATGCTCTCTGTTAACGATTCATTTCTAAATTAATACTTAAGCTATTGTTATTATAATGCTCAAAGTAATAATATTACGTATTAATTTAGTTCAGAAGAAAAGCAGGTAGTGTACGAATACTTCAATCAACAAAGCTTGAAACACATAAGATATCTCAAGAAGAAATGAATAAACACACTATTGATGCTACCACAGCACATAATTTCTCACATCAGTGAGAGGTCTAGTACTTCACTTGTAAAACTCCTCAGCTACCTTATTGCATTAGGCGCGGAAATTTAATTCCTTCAAAGCTAAAACGCCAACACATATTCAAGAATCCAAATTCCACACACCATTCCATACACCCGCAAAAATCGACGAAAATCTCAGCATTTCAAACTCTCATGCCCCGGGATTCCCAATATTGTATTTCAACTTAACTCCTGAAAGCATCATGAAAAATGTGCGGGAAATTTGAAAATGTAATTAAAAATTTGCAAATATTCCGCAAAATTGCTAATATTTTAGAAATACTTATATGACACTATTGAAAAAAATTAATTTTGAAAATATATTTCATTAATAAAACTATCTCTAGCACCAATATTGTAGTTTTGCAATGCTAATTTTTCGCAATTTTCGAAATTTCAAGAACGTAACCGTAAATGGGTTCTGAGTAATTTTTCTAAATTATTTCTACCATCCGTGAAAAAAAAATGAAGAAATAATCTTGAGCCGTTTCTAAGAAAATGGTTTCTAATAACACCATTAACTACAAGCAGAAATCACGCACATTATTATTTCAGAAAACTGTATTTTAACCTTTTTCAAAGATTTGATTTTCTAAACAGATTTAATTTTAACAACAATCTATATCTTCAATATTCTATTTCTGTCACATTATTTTTGCGATTTCGGAAATAAAGTTTGCCAAAAATAGGAGCAGCAGCATTTTATACCGACATTTGTTACATTTCCTACATTTCACGCAATAATATGCAAAAACTACTCATATTTTCCAAAACAATATACATTAACTTATTTCAAGATGTTTTTGAACAACAGATTTCAAGGAAACAATAACTATTTTCAATATTACAGTTGTAGAAGGACCCCGAAAAACCTTTAAACTTTTACAATTTTGGGAAACTCAAGGATTTCAACGAAAATAAGGACGCCATCATTCATTTAAGCGTTCTGAACACTATCCAAGGACAAAGTTTAGTAAAAAAATGTCTGAGAAAATTTTGAAAATGCTGAAGCTTCATGTAAAGTACACCAAAACATACAAGTGCCATCAAAACATCCGTTTCAAATTCAGACGACATCGGTTCCTGTAAATTGAGCAATAACTATATATTTACAGAATTATATATTAATTACAGATTTATACATCAATTTGGAAAAAATTTCTGAAACGATTAGGCTCTATTGTTGGCCACATTCAGAGTGACGGACGATGAAATGACGGACGGACAGGGGATTCAATCGAATATTCTCGATCATAGACCTACAAAATATGAATTCTGACTACACCACGTGTTAGAGGAAGGAATTTCTTATACAAATAGAAATATTAATATAATATTAACATGTTAATATAATGTATTTTTGATTGATTTTTTCGTGTTTCCGGCCGCGTCAACTGCTTTGGTCATTAATCCTGTTAGTGTAGTGCATGTGTTTTCTCGGAAGATGGCGGTGATCTTCCCCCGCTGGATGGTGAGATCCGGCACCAACCTACCGTCGGCTAGTGGGGTTTCCCCCTAATCAGGACTCTCCCACCAGAGGGCCATCGCCCCAGCCGGGACAAGCTCTAAGCTCCCGGTCGGTCTCCCGGAATATGTGGGAGTGTAGTGCATGTTAGTGTAAGTGTGTGTAAGAAGTGAGGATAGGACAAGGAAGAGGAAGGGCAGATCGTGCGTGGTCCGTGGCCCGTTTGGTGAGGTACTGCTCCGACATTAGCCTGGTGTTCATCGGAGAAACCACGGAAAACTACCGATCAGAGCAGCCGGCCGCTAGAATTCTTCAGACAGCGACTGAATTCGACCTAGCTGAAAAGGTAGTGTCGAAAATCCTGCCGCCGTCAGGTTTCGAACCTAGGACCTCCCGGTCAGAGGCGCTGAAGTGTCCTCAGTTGATGCACTGAGCTACCACTCCTGGTTTAATAATATAATGTAATATCAAAAAGAACAACAACAACAACAACTACACCTAGGAAGTACACGACATTGTAGTTGGTGGTGGAGTTTGAGAATCCTCGTAACCCTGGGAGCTTTGTATGTCGGCGGGAGCATAGCTATTGTTAGAGCCTCTCTTGTTGCATCGGTTGCAGGTGGGGGGTAATATCAAAAACTACTTCTGAGGAGAGCCTCAATGCCATCTTGAGAGAAGAAAAGAGGTTTGACGAAGATGGCGGAAGAGGCACCCATAACATTTCACCGCAGCGTCTAATCCGCAGCGGGTGACTGCTTCCATGACAGCAACAGGACAGCCATTGTCTTCATGTTAGGGGCGGCTGCTTCTATTGCGGAAGGAAAGTAGAGAGGGAAGGCTCATGAACCTTTGGACTTCCTTTTATCGGCCCATGGATGGTACAGGAGAGAAAGTGGGTTGGCACACCAGGCCACTGATTGGAGTGGAGGTCCGAACCTCGTATTAGGCAGCGAAGACTTCAGCACTCAATGAAAATCCCGCAGGGTTTAGAAATGCCGACCAGCGATTGAAGGGGCCCTTACTGGGTCCTGCGAGGATATCACGAGGCCACCCTGCGTCGCAGTATTGGATGACAGGAAATAATTCATGGGTTAAGTGTGATCTGTAAACTCAAACGTCCTTCCTGGGAAACGTGCCTTAAAACAAAATAATAGAAGCGGATAGTACAAAAAATGTAATAATTATTTACGTGACTTGTTTTGCCAATGTCCATTACCGGCACAGTGACCAAGCTGGTCACCTTGTCAACATCTGACCATCACAAGGTATCTATGGACCCAGGGACGTAGTGTTGGCTGTAGCTAGAAACCATCGTCAGAGATGGAGACGGGATGAATTACAGTAGGTGATGTGGTGCTTTTACTGTTCAAACCCAGAAACTTGAGACACAGAAATATTTCTCAAGATATGGAGAGAGCAGAACGCCGATATGAAATTTAACCAAGATTCAAAGAAGATTGCCGATACATACTCAGTAGTGAAAAATTCAGAGCAGAACAACTTGCTGATTTTCAGAGAATTGCGACGTATGTTCTTCGATGGAACTATCCACGTGATAACCATATAGAACCATTTAATATTCCTGTAAACCATGGTCCTCTTGAAGGCTGATCTCTTCTCAGTGAACATCATTTTAAAATGAATCATCAATGAAACTGAATGAAAATTTAATGCTAATGCTATCTGAGAAGCTAAAAGAGAAAATGGAACTCAACGCATTACAATCGAAGAGTAAGTTTTTGTGTACAGAATTGATAATTTGAGGCAGGCACGAAGAGATTTTATCTATCTCAATCTACCTCAAAAACTGAAGGACAATGCTCTCTCTCCCACAGAAGATGAAATTGAAACCTTTTTGAGCAGGAATGGAAAGAAAGTAGATCCCACAACATAGACACATTTGGCTTCATTCTGAAGTTGATGCTGCTGATGAACATGTGGAGACAGTGTACACGTTCAACAATTCTCAGAAGAGGACATCTTCCAAGCAATTAAGAACATGGAGAACTGGAAATCCCCGTGATAGATAAGATCCATTTTTATTGGGTTAAACATTTACAGCATTATATTCTTATGTAGTAAAAGTCCAAAGAAACTCTCGGAATGGCTCACACGCGGCATCGCGTATTTGGTACCCAAAGTGGGGGACATTATTTTGACGAAGAATGACAGGCCAATCACTTGTCTGCGAGTAATGTGCAAAGAAATAACTGCAACCATAGGTAACAAAATGTACAGACACGTAGAGAAAAACCACAAAGGATGACGAAAAGTTTCCTATGGCTGTAAGGAAATATTGCTAATAAATAAGTTCATTTCAAACGATGTGCAGAAACGATGACGATGACGTAATTTAAGCACGGTTTCAATTGACCAGCACATATAATGCGTTACATACAGCATTAGTAGAAATTCTTGTATTGACTTGTTATATACATGGTGTTTTTAATTATTATACCTAATTTAATTAGTATTTTGTTAGGATGGGATGGATTAGGTTTGATAAAGATAAAGATTGTTTAGTTATTTATTATCAGAACGTAAAATCTTATAATGCTAGTATGATTACAGCTTTATCTAATCGCATTGGTTATGTTGCTTTATTATCGATTGCTTGAATAATGGGTTATGGTAGTTGAAATCATTTATATATTAATAATTTGGGTAATTTGGATGAAGAGATAAAGTATTTAATTATATTGGTTGTTTTGGCAGCTATAACTAAAAGAACGCAAATTCCTTTTCCTTCTTGACTTCCAGCAGCTAGGGCTTAGAACTTAGAACTTCCCGGTCCGAGGCACTGCAGTAACATCAGTTGATGCACTGAGCCACCGCTCCCGGTGCCGTCAATTGATTTTTCGGTATAATGGACTCACAAAACACGAATTCTGACTACACAACGTGTTAGGGGAAGTTATTTACACTGTCAGAAAATTCATTATATTTAATGAAGATTTGATGCACGACTGTACATGAATATTCAGGTGTATTATATTTAATGCTTAAATTAAAATCAATGTAGATTTAATGTGCATCAGTAGATATGACGTAATACACCTTTTACATTAAAGAAAGATTAATATAATTAAGTAAATTTAATGTTGAAATTAAAATTCACGTAGAATTTATATGTAATTGTGGAACACACGGAAAATAGATACTTTTTAAAAACTTATCAATACTTTTTCCACTATTTAAACTAACTTGTAGTAAATTTATAATATAATCTCATCTTGTAAACTAAAAATTAAATTTTAAAAATTCGGATTTACATTCATATTGGTAAGATATATAATGAAATTCTAGCAACCAACATAGCGCGTTAATTCTTTAGCATACAATTCTTTCAAATTGGGAGGAAATACTCGGGAACATAACCTACAGCGTGACGCCGTCATTTCAAATTATGTTCCACAAATGTCATTTTTCCGTTAAGCAATGAAATAAATTCCCCCTCAGCGAGTGGGTGAGTAAGGCATTCGTTATTCATCACATTTCCCAAAATGCAGACCGAATGAGCGTTATTATTTTCTACCCTTTATTTTAATGAGTCGCTACCTTGGCAGCAAACGACAGCTTCGCGTCGCGCTGCAATTCCCGAAACAATGTTGCATTTTCATATACCACCAATGCTCCCATTAAAGGCCGACGTAGTGAAAACGCTACATAAATTCATGATTTTATTTTGAAGCAGTTTTTTTATAGACTAGTTTCAGAATGACCGAAGAAGAAATATAGGTAACATAAATTTATAATATTACCGTCTAGTAATATTACTACTAATAGTTTCGTTTTACATGAAATCAATTTTCTTTCTCATTTTGTTCCTTTATTGTGCATGTACCTCCTTTTGGTACACAGTTCCTATGTACAAGCAAATCCATAGCCTCTGTCAGTTCTTTTTATTGTTATTTGTTTAACTGTGTAAAAAAGTAATGCTGAGTAAATGTTATTCATTAAAAATAAAATTATTACTTTCAGGGAAATTATGAAAATAAATCCAACAGAAGACAAAATGCCACAAAAGAAGGTGGAAAAATTTGATTCTGAAGTTTTTAAATTGGCCAAAAATTTAAACAATATTCAATGAAATGTACATTGTAAGATGTGAGTTTTCATTTCTCAAGTGTTGATAGTTTTGTATTTTTGAATAAAATACATTTTTGTTTATTAATAAAAGTAAAATATTTACTCATGCTTCCATATTCAATAAAGAAATAAATAATATAAATAAATTCTGGGTAAAATTAATTCAATAATATTTGGTATACAAATTAACGGTTATATATTCGCCACGGGCATTATAAGGGTACTGACTATTCATGGTTTCATTATTCAACAGGAAAGATACGAAATTTGTAAACATGTAACATTATTCATCTGTACTGGTTGTCATAAGAATAGAAGAATTTGCGCTTGAAGGAGAAGTAGAAAGCACATTGTCAGGAATTTGTGCATCACTTTTAATGTAAAAGTACATGAAAGTAATTAACATGAACTGACATTAAATTTAATGTATCCATACAGTAACTTTAAAGCACACTTACTTTAAAGTACAATAACATTAAATTTAATGTACACGTATAGTAAGTTCAATGTACAAGTGTACATTAAATTGAATTGTACCCGTACATTAAATTTAATGTTCACGTAAACTCGTCGGACTCGCAGTCTAGCGTCCGTCCTTTGCTGCTATCAGCGTGCTCTGTTATGCCTTCCTCCGCAGTCCAAACACGAGAAAAGCCTACTTGCGCTCACCGTTGCTACCAGGGCTGACTAGGTATTTCGCCATTCTAGCTAACCGTCAACCATCAGCGTTACTTCCATCCTCCGTTTTCTTTTTCAGAATACTCGCAAAACGGTCGCTCCCGCGTCATGTCGCCCCGCGTACCTCTGGTCACTGGACGCGGTCTTGCACCTCGCCTGCCTGCGTTTATCTATCCGTCTCCCTAGCTACCGCCCCTCCATCTCGCGCCAGCCACAAATGATAACGCTACTTCTCCGAGTTCCGTGGGCGCATAGAACAAAACCACCTAGGCGCGCGGTTTACAAACATACGGCCCGTTATGAACGTTGGTGACGCCAGCCAACACATAGGCGCGGTGTCACAGTATCGATCTGGCCGAACTCAAGGACCTACGATATTGAAAAGGATATTTCGTTTTTTGAGGGTATTTTGAATGAGGCATTAAAAGCCTAAAAACTTTGGATGCTTAAGAATGACACAGGTATCATGTTTGTTAGACTGAACTTTGGAAAATTGCAAAATTTCAATTTTTTCTGCGTCTTATTAAAATTGAGAAATTGTAATTCCGAATGAAATCTGTTCTGCAAAAACACATCTGAAAAAAATTAGAGATATAGTTGTTGCGAAAAAATGAAAGTTTTCAGGTAATTTTGCCTGAAATATAGGAAATTCTTTCAAAAATATTTTTTTAAAAGGCTTCAAATCTTTGGATTAATTTCTCTTACTCGAATAGTGCAAAGTAGTTATAAAAATGGCGCCTGTTATGTTTTCGGTGAACTCTGTATTTTTGAAAATTGCAAAAAGATAATATTGCAAAACAACAATGTTTTGATGATAAAGATTTTCTTTAATGAAATATATTCTAAAAATCATGTTTAAATACAGACATGTAAATGTTTTGAATATACATAAAGTTTTTAAGTAATTTTTGGTAGTAATAAAAATATTTGCACTATACGAACCCAAATTTTTCTTTTTAATTTTTTTAATAAATGAAAGTCCATTTACAGAAATTGTTCAGTTGCGATTTTCATTTAACTCTGTATTGTCAAAAATTGCAAAAGTTACAAATAAAGCGAGCAAATAGTATGTATTCTTTTTACTCTACTAGTTATTTCTATTAATGAGTTCCTACAACAATTTTTTATGAATTTGACAGCCATGAGGTTAAATTCATTTATGGTAACGCCTATGCATGTTCACGTGCAGTCAACGCTGAACAATAAAGGTTGAAACATGCATATTTTCATTGCTACTCAGGGGGCCGTTGCCTGAAAATTTGTTTTCCTGCTAAACACTCGTGCATAATAATTTGCTTACCAATTAGGAAGGCCGTGTCAAAATGTCATGTGTAATTTCATTATATGAAAATTCTCACACGTTGGATGACAAAGTGCCCATCGTCGACTGCCCTTCATGCCCTAAATGTTTGTAACATTAATTAGGAGAAACTCTGTTGATGCTTCGCTACACATCAATGTAGTACGATTATCTTTGGTAGGTGCTCTCGTGTAATGAGATTTTTACGCCTGAGGCAAAGAAACCCCGCAGTTTGTCTCCCACTAGGCACAGAAACGTCCGGACGGCTGTGTGATTCCCAGTTACGAGTATCTCATAATATGTGCTATTCCTCGTCACTACAACGTACTTCAGCTACAGTAGCCGCCATGTTCATTAATATGCTCATCATCCAACTAGAATTCAAAGTATGCTTGAAAGCTGTTTCTGCTGCGTACTTTAACACCCATTTTGGATAAAGTGAAAATTAATAAGCTAATTCGCGAATTAGAGGCATTCGGACCTTAGCCATAACATATCCTTCATTCGAAGCTTTATTGGTCATCAGAAATGCCACGTTTTCCACCTACTGCCATACTTCATTATTAACTGTGTAGAATACGGTCTCATCAACGAATTAATTGTCTTGTTTATAAAGGGAATTCCATTCTGTGGTTGTTGTATTCAGCATTTGGGGCTGTATTACATTTGAAAACTACATTTGATCACGATCATAGCCACTGTGGAATAGAAATGACCTGGAGAATGGTGAAAAATTGAAGTGAATTCCCCTTTCATACTGTTTAATAGCAAGTCCATAATGTGAGCAATGGTTTGCAATTCATTAAACAAACTCTGACAAATACATGTAAACTCTGAAAAAGTGGTAAATTGACATTGAACGAAGTAAGACAAATATTGGGAGTAAATCGAATTACTGGTTAGCTGAAATTGAACGCAATGTTCCAGCTGATACAAATTTTCTCTTAAATTACGCCACATAATATTTCTGAAGTTGAGTAAGTCATACTTGGGTTTAGGGGGGAAAATCTTGTCCCTTTTTTAAACGCAAGCAGTCCGTGGTAATAACGTAGCTGGGCGAGTATGAGGCTTGAAAGGAACTTGGTACTGTTTCTCTTCACTCTCTATCTCCTCTTCTCTTTCCGTTACTTTCGCCTCTGACTCGCTCCGACACCGCCTCCCCAACATGCCTTCACGCCACGCCCCCCTCCCCGCTGCGAGCTGTGTCACACTCATAATGCACGGCAGCGTCCTTAAAGTAGCGGCCCATCATTCAAGTTAACGAGAGCGGCGCATGGGCTGTATCGCCCGCTGCGGCCCGCGCCGCGCGCCAAAAAAGCTGTCGCCCAAAGGATTTGCGTTAATATGTACACGCAGGGAGTCCGTTTGCATGTATGCGTATTAAACAGTGGATGAATATTGCATCGTTCCACAAAGTATAATGCGCTAGAATAGCTGTTAGTTTCGCATTGCTAATCCTTTGATGATAAACACAGTTATAGTATGAAACCGAACGGCGCCCTCTTCCGCCCGTTCACTTCCCTGCTCTTCCCCTCTATCTGCTTCCCCTCTTCCCCTCTGCACCTCTCCTTCCTCGCAAGCTTCGCCCCGTCCCCTTCGGGTACGATTTAATTGCAGCTGCAAAAGGCGCGCGCTTTACGCACAAAGGGTGAACTAGCCTGCGTCCTCGGCCCACCCCCACCCCGCACACGCACCCACACGCCCCGCCCCTCCCACTGCCTCGCCGCCCGCGGACCGCCCTGAGCGCGCAATTCGCCGCGTTCTTCGCGCGTTGTCCTCCGAAGACCGCCGCGCGACGCCAAACTCCACGAAGCTCTTTCTTCAGCACCCTCCTCCCTGCTACCGCTGACATCTTGCAGCCAGTGGCTGCACGGATTCTTGAAACTCTCGCGCTTTGTAGCTGTCGCCATTCTTCCATCTCTGCACCTGTCAGCGATGGTCTCACGCGCCCTGCGATGAGTGGCCACCAGTGCAGTCGCTCCACAACCAAAGGTACCACGCATTCGTCATACCCTCGATATAAGGCTTTTTCAGTTGCAATTATTAGTCTTGAAGGTGCTCATTTCATATATGTCGGAATTCTGCTTGGTAGCGAATTACAGGCCATACGAAGAAAAATAAAGATAAAAAAATATTTTAAAAAACCTATGTATTCGAAACTTATTTGGTTTAAGGTTCTCTTTTAACTTAAACACACAAAAACTACAAATTATTGTAAAAAGTTCATAAATATGGATATTTAAAGTATATATATATATATATATATATATATATATATATATATATATATATATATATATATATATAATGTTTTGGATAGAAATTAATTTAAACAATAATTGGGAAAAATACAAATCATTGCAAGTGTCATTCGTAAACGTAGACGCTGTTCCAAAGTTACTGCATGGTTTGGTAAGCGCCGTTGAAGATTTCCAGAGGATTTGCACCTTGGCGTTAAGACGAACTCGAAGCATTAGACGGGGGCGGGGGTGGGGGCGGGAAGCAGCGAAGATCTGCGCGCCGATTCCCCACACGGAGTCGGCAAAGGGGCGGGTGATGGAGCGGGGTGAGCGCCGAGTGGCCCTAGTGCGGGTCGGGGTCGGGTCGCGGTCGGGTGGAGGTCGTGGGCGGGGGCAGGGGCGGCGGGGGGCGTGGCTGCCCGGGGCTGCGGGGGCGTCGCGGCGGCGGCGGCGGCGGCGGCGGCGGCGGCGGCGGCCGGCGAACCGGAGCCTGCTAACGAATGTGGCGCAATACCTCAATTTTTTCGCCCTTTCCATTCGCCCCCTCCCCCCAGGCCTCGTGTGCGTGCGCTTTGAAAAGGACCGCTCTGTAAACGCGGTCGCTGCTTCCAAACTTTGTTCGTCCTTCCGCGGTGGCCGCGCACCTCAATTGACTGGCAGCTCCAGGCAAATAAATAGCTCGGCCAGCGCTGCGACGGAGGCGGGTGGGCGGGGCCGGGCGGGGCAGGGCGGGGCCGGGCGGGGCAGGGCGGGGCGCCTGGCGCTGCAGCGGCGTGCGCGTGGGCGCTAGGGAGGGGCGCGAGGGGGCGAAAGGTCCTCGTTCCGTTTGAGAGCCGATGTGAGAACATAGGATTCATTTTTCAGCCTTAATTAGAAGTGTACGTGTCATTGAATGCGAATTGAAATCCGTGAATGCCTTTTTTACTTTCTCGTATACGTAGAATAGAGAAGTTATGTAATGCTGTGCCAAAATATGGCAATTTTTTTGAAAGAAAAAGTCGTATTATGGGGCCCTGATACAGAAACGTACATAAAACCTCTTTAAATATTTAGTGCATCACTCCGCCTAACACGTTATGTAGTCAGATGTCAGATATTGTCTTGTAGACATCGAAAGTGTGTTTTTCTTCAAAACGTCCCACCATCTGACCGTCTGTTCACCTGTTGTAAACATAGGTTCGTTTTTCACTGTTAACTCTAAATTTACGACAGTGCGAAATTTTGGAATTTTTTGGGGGTCTTCCTACTTGTACCGTCGTTTCTGGGGGGAGGTGAAGTTATTCACCTGGTGAAGTGCAAGCTCAGTGGAACGACAGTTGATTATATATTTAAACAAAAGATAGGGATCAGGATCATGGATACTCTCCACTCGGATGTTCACGAAGTCACTCAAATTTGAATCACTTTTAACAGAATATTATAATCTTCAATCCCGCACATACATTAAATACATAAATGAATAGACATATACATAAAAAAGAATAATCACCATGAAAGTAAACAATCTCACAACTAATACACTTTTGCTATATACAGATTCCTGGATAACTAGCAATCTGCCAGCAAAGTCCTATATTCTTTAGAACATTTCATACAAAAAAAGGTTTCAAACAAATACTTGTATACTAGTAACTCTCAGCTGATCATATTTACGTTGATTTTCAAATACACTTATGAACTTCTTGTTTTACTTTACACAGATTAAATGCTTTGGTTTAGTTTTTCAAAAATTAAAATTTAAGAATGATTTATTCTTCATTCAGAACAATGTTTTAAAAACTCTCCACGCGCGATATCGAATTATCCTACGTCTTTTACTGACCTATAGAAACTCTGATCAAAAGTCAAAAAATAAAATTATTCCATTTGAAACGTTCTTACTTGACAAGATACATATTTTTCCTACGGGGTCGTCTGGTTGATGCGGCCTTGCGTCGTCTCCCAGCAGCTCCGCGGTGTCTTTTGACCTTGAAGGGCCGGCAATAAAATGTGTAGCCCGGCCGTCACGCGTTCGCTTGCGTAGGGATTCGTCCAAGACTTTTACCCAGATGCAATGAAAATCCACGTAACAGCATCGTAGTAACAGAACAGAACGCCAAGACAAAAAGATAAAAAAACTGAAAAAGTAAAGTTCGAGTATTAGCTATAGTCTGTAAAACTCGTACGAGCTCCTCAATTCTCTGCTCTCAATAATTTAAGCTAATAGTACTCTTGATTATATTCACAATTAGTCGTATTGCATTTAAAATATAGTTTACCCCTTCTATTATCTTCTCCGAAGAGTTTTCTTGGCGCTATTTGGAAACGAATGCTCGGAATGGTATTCTCTCGTAGTGCGATCTGGTCATACGTCTGCTCCGGTCGAGGATTCGCTTCCAAAAGACTGTTGCAATGCATTATGCCGACTTCCTTCCTTTCTACTACATTAGCGAACTCTCCCGCTACATTTTAGCACTACCTCTTTCGTTTTTGAGTGCGCGTTCAAACTCGTTTAAACACCCCTCTGGACCCAGGCAAAGGATGTGACACGTTTTGCTGGATTGCTGGGAAAACGGATGGTCACACTACAAAATTAAAGATAGAAATTTTTCCTTCAAATGTAATTTTTCTCCATAATTATATCTTTTATTATCATGCTTACTTTTTCAAAATTTTAGTATCTTTGCGCAATGTTGCATGAAATATGTGCAATATTAAAAAATCACAAAAACAAGAGTTTCTCAAAAACTACTCTAAATTTTACCTTCAAACGTTTGGTTGGGATAGTGATAAACGTACCCGAACAGGTGACATAAACGCCAATTTGCTGTATTCTTTTGTTTTTTCTCACAAATTACGAAATTGTAGTGTATTGACATGCCTCTTAAGTTGTTAATATATATATCAGCGACAATTCGTATACATTGTTGCATTGATGCGTATATATGCTTCAAATGTTGTATAATAAAGTTTTCTGTGAAACTGAGCTCCAAATTCCGCATTTTCAGAAACGCTTAAACGCCATTTTTTCTAAAACGGTTCCAAATATTATCTTCAAACTTTGTGTGCAAATAGTTCTAATTCCGCTGTTTAAGATGACTTACAATTCATTTGCACAATTCATTCATTGTGCTGTTTGAGATAACACAAATATTTTATTTTAATATTTCTCATGCCTTTAATTAGCACATTTCGAGAAATAAGTATACATCGTTGTATTTGTGAGTGAAAGTGCTTGAAATCACTTTCTGAAGTGACTTGTGACTTGAAATGAGGTTTTCTCTGAAAAGGACCTCCAAAATTTGCATTTATATTAATACTTAAATGCCATAATTTTAAAAGCGGCTCCAAATTTTTCGATGCGAGGCTTTACGCATTTTTAATATCCTTAATGTAATATTTCAGTTCTGCCATTAGGAAACCGAAATATTGATTTTTTTTAAATGCCTTTTGGGTAGCTGGCAAGAAGATGGGGCAAGACCAAAAAGCTACCCCAGAACAAAGACGTTAGAAATGTAATTACTATGAGAAAGTCTGTGCCATTTTATAGCACCACTAGTTCTAGTTTCGTAGGAGACCCTGCAATTGAGGCACTCTTACAGAACAGAGTAAACTGTGTAACAAATGTGGATAAATTATAATAAAGCAATAATCAAAAACCCAATTCTAAAGTACTAGTAAAATATTTGCACCTCACAGCGGATATTATGGCACAGTAATTACGCATGATACGCAGTTCCAAGTAATTTTGAAAAGCTCACTGGACTTCATTCTAGATTTCTCATGATATTTCAGTATTTTTGCCTCATTGCAGGCTTTAAAGAACCGTCTTCCCAATTGGTGAGAAAGATTTACACTCCTTTATGACAGAAAGAACTAGAGCCGGATGGACAAGAATTTGTTCGATTTTGAAAAAATCCTACGCATGGTTTAGGCACTAGTAGCGTTCGTAGACGGGCAGACAGACAGACGGACGGTCAGACAAACAGACAGACGGGCACATGAGCAGACGGACAAACGGACAGACGGATAGATAGACAGACGGAAAGACGGGCAGATGGTCAGACATAGCGACAGACAGACAGAAGGACGGATGAATGGACAGTCGGACGAATAGGCGGACGGATAGATGGACAGACGGACGGACAGACGGACGGACAGACGGACGGACAGACGGACGGACAGACGGACGGACAGACGGACGGACAGACGGACGGACAGACAGACAGACGGACAGACAGACGGACGGACGGACAGACGGACGGACAGACGGACAAACGGACGGACAGACGGACAGACGGAGGGACAGACGGACAGACGGAGGGACAGACAGACGGACAGACGGACGGTCAGACTGACGTTTTAAAAAAACACTTTTTCGGTATCGAGGAGCCCCAAAACGTGTATTTCCGTTCAAATCTCGAAATCGATTTTCCGCAGGCATAACATGTTTTCCTATACTATGTATATTTCTTCGTATAAATGTAAGGTGTAAAGAGCAGAACATCAAACCATTAGCATCAGTCACGCATATTATTAACTTCGGCGTCTCGTATCGTGCAGTTTTAAATGGACCTGGAAACATAAGGTAGCAAAAGCGCTCTTCACAGTCATACAATATTTTCAGCCATTCGCTCTGGTGCGTCCGTGAACGGTAGACGTGTTGGTGGTGCTCGCTGCGAGATTGTAACTGTTACACGAGTGTTAGTTCATAATTCTTAGTGCTATATTGTTCATCAATTGAACCATAAATGTCAGTTGATACTCAAAAGTCAGCTGCCCCGGCGGCTGGCATCTACTACCACCAATGGGAACATAACCTCAGAACCTACAGATAAACAAGTAAGCAAAACCTCTCTTGCGGTACAAACGGAAATTTACCGTAACAAACGCCAGGCGATTGTGATTGAAGCCCAAGAAGGTATTAGTTTCAAGGATTATATAAGTACAATTGCAACAATAATTAACCCCTCAGATATTCGCGGTTTCAAGAGTCTGTAATAACAGAATCTGTTTCTTCCTCTCAACTGAAAAGATTGATGAACTTACACTACACACACATATTTATCACTATTAATAATCAAAAACTGAATATACGACCACTCGTCAAAAAACGAGTATGAGGTATTATTTCTAAGGTGTGTCCTATTATACCTAACGAATTAATCCTAAAAAATATTTAAAAAATTGCATCAAACCCTCTACTAAGATATCGTTTATCAGAGCTGGGATCTATGAAGCTGGCTTCTTTCATATTTAGAGCTTTAGGAGGTTGATTTATATTGATTCTGATGATATTGACGAGTTACCGGATTCTGCACTGGTATATCATGAAGACATACTGTATCTACTTCTTCACTGATAATGTTGTGTGTTTCCTATGCAAGCAAGAAGGCCACATTGCTGACCAACGTCCCTTTCCTCAAAATTATACCAATAACAGTGATTTCCCAGCAAATAAAAATCAAGTTGCGCCTTCAACCAGTGTAGAGAAATCTACAATCGTGGAGCCCCCAATTAATTCCAACAAGAATTTCCCTAACCTCCACAAAACAATCCTAACAGATTCCTCTGCAACTGAAAATCAATCTGTCTCTACTGCGAGTCAACAGAATTCACCACCTCCTGTTCTCTGAATAATTAACATAACTTCCTCTAACCTCCATAAAAAGGCCCCCAAGCTAATCCCACCTCAACTGGTAAACAATTAGCACCTATTTATCAACAGGAATCTGCTAATGACAATATTTGTGTATCTAAATTAAACAGAAGAGGCCCCCAATCTGATTCTTCCCGTGTTCCTGAATCTTCAAGTACCAGAAGCAAAGCAAATACAGAAGAATCCCTGAAACAACCTAAGAAGAAAAAGAAGAAACAAGAACTACAAAATGAATCAAATAAAAGTGAAATAACTAACAACAGATCTGTAGAAAAACAAATATCTCCTCTTAAATCAATTGTTGAAGATAATGAAAGCAAATTTCCTCTTACCTTCCATCAATTTATATCCTTCCTGAAAAATTCCTATAATGCTGCTGATCCCATCCTCATAGCCGAAAATTACTCATCTGATCGACCAGCCCTCATTCAAATGATCAATAATCTGTACAAACACCCTCAAAATAAAACAATAAAAGGCTGATTTACCAGACTCTCTAAAAATAAAATCTGCGCTACCACCTCCTGATGAATCAAGTATTGAATCAGACACCAGTGCAGACATCAGCTCTAACTAATGAACATTCTCCACTGGAATGTCAATGGTTTTTATTCAAGACTTGAAAATATACAGCATTTGAAGAAATTAAAGGAAGGTACTTATTTGCAGGAAGACACAGAACACACTTCATCTGATTAATTTTTAAACAACTCATTACAAGCATGTTGGTGCTTCAATGGAATGTAAATGGATTTTATACTAGATATGAAAGAATACAACTACTATGCCAGCAATATCTCTCAGAGGTGATATGTATACAGGAAACTAATTTCAAACTCAACAATAAAGGAAAAATTAAAGGTCTCAAATGCTTCAATAAAAATAGAAGAGATAGTCATCATTCATCTGGTGGAGTGGCTACATTTATCAAAGAAAACTTCTCTGCCACCTCTCTGTCGAAAATAAGGGTTATCTTTCTCTGGCCATGTCTCCACCCCCAACCCCAAAACGTGTGACGATATCGTCTTCTTACGACCTTCATTGAACGTCTACCGCAGAGTATCATGAGATTCCTCAAGTGTCCCCTCAAACAGATCGGATGCTTCGCTCTCCCAGGTTTCGGGATAAGATCACTTTTGAAGTCGTTTAAATTCTGACGCGCGATTCAGATGACATTCATTGTCCGTTCGAATCTCTGAACTGTCACAATATATATAGTAAATAACTTTCTTTCTAACGTTGTGTACTCAGTATCCACAGTTTCTGGGTCATATTATTCGTCTTACTGGTCTGCATAGTTTATTGCGAATACTGTTACAACTCTAATTTAATCATATTAATTATATATTGTAGCTGCACAGAACACCACAAGGTATTTTCGGCCATAAGCCTCTCGGCCACAGGAAGCCGAACAAAGAGACGAAAATGCCCAACTGCTTGTCAAAACGACGCCAAGGAAAAACCCCTAACATCATGGGAAGGGCGCGTCTCGTCTAGTGAAAGGGCGCGAAGGCCTACGTCACAGGGCGGTTAGGAGGTTAGCTACAAGGGAGCGCTAGGTGATAGTGATGTATGGGGTATAAGTGTTTGTTTTGGGTGGGTACTAGTATAATTAAAGCCATATTTCGTATATAATCTGTTCATTTAATGATAGAAAACTAGAATCCAATCATGCATGTCTCCCGAATCCTCTGCCAGATACTATAAGTGGCTACGCAGGTGAGTTCTCACTACCACTGGCAGCCGGGCAAGCAGCCAGCCCACGTTGGACAGGGCAAAAGCTCACAATATATATAATTAAATTATTTAATTATATTTGTTACTTTCCCTCACTCTACTTACGAGGCTTGTTGGAAAGGAAAGCACGGCGAAAACAGCGAGTTTTTTGGACTCGTATGGTTTTTTTAGCGATTTTTTCGCTCGTATTGTAGATCCCTGAAACGAACAGTGGAATATTCTTCATCTAATAAATAGTTAATTACTTCCTCTATCATGGCGTCAATACCCACGTTTTGTGGGTCCTTGATACCGAATCATCAAATGACGGCAAAACCTCTGTCTGTCCGTCTGTCTACCTGCCTGTTTGCATGTCTCACTGAGTATCTAAGATCAACGCTAGCTCCAAAATCGTTCAGTCGATTTTCTTCAAAATTTACTGTATATTGTAGAATCAATTTAAACGAGCTCGATTTAAATGAGTTTCAAACGGATATTTTGATTTTTGAGGGTACTTTGAATTAAGCCTCAACAATCACAACTTTTCTAAAAAATAGCTCCAAATTTTTTTATTAAACTTTGTTCTCGGATAGGATAAAGGATTCTTAAGGGAATGCTGTATGACCCATTATCGTTGAAATCACTGATTTTTAGAAAATTGAAAAAGTTCAATTTTTTGTCGTCTTCTTACCACTCCAATATTGATGATAGAGGTTTTGTCCTTAATGAAATCTATCCTTAAGAGACAAATCTTGAAATAAGGTAAAGCACAGTTTTTTGAAAATATAAATTGTTTTTCCTTAATCTTGTGTGAAATATAGACAATTTATTAAACAATTCTCAAATTCTGTTCCTTTTTCAACAGATTCAACAAGGGACGCTTAAAAGAATGGCGCAGGTATAATTTTAATTGACATCTCTGAATTTTTGAAAATTGATATTTAAAATAATGCGAGAAAATAGGTGCCATTGTTGCTGTAGTAGTTTCGATCTCCACCACTGTAAATTTTTTAAAAACCTTACATCAGATCTAATGATTTTTTAGTACCTCACTGGAGGCGCAGAAACGAGGTATAAGTCGTGAAATACACAATATTCTAGAAAATCCACGCAGGCGCACATGCAAACCCGCATTGCTCAGGGGCTTGAATGCAACCTGAAAAACACACGGTTCAGTCATGAACTTTTGAAGAATGTTCTTCGCGCCGTAATGACCGTACAAAGTAGATACTTTGGGCCCATCTATTGAGTTTTATCACCTAAGTTTTCTGAGGCGCGCTATGTGCTTTGAATGAACATAACCGTCTCTCTGTCCGTCTTTGAAAAGCAATAACGCCTAAACCGTACGTAGGAATTTTTCCAAAATCAATATTCCCTGGTCGATCTGACTCGACACAACGCGTTGCGATTTTGAAAAGCATTCTTTAAAATTATGGACTTAACATAAAGCCCCAGGGACATATCCTAAATTTTCTCATTAATAGTTTTAATTCTTATCTTTAAATTTTTGGAAATAATAGATACGTGCAGTCATAAAAATGGCATAGGTTCCATTTTCACTGTTACCTCTGTGTTTTCGACAATGCAAAACTTTGAAAATTTTCCGACTCTTCCTACAATCACGAATTGTACTACTAAGTCGAGGATTACTGAATCGAGATTTTTTATACTACTAAATTGATACTACTTTAATATTTCTAGTTTTAATACTATACTATTTTAATTTTATACTATTTTAATACTATACGGTTTCAATACTACTAAATCGAGATTTTTCCTTCAAATAAATTGTAATGTACTTTTTAAACATTTTAGTAGTTTTTTCGCAATATTTCGTGCCATATGTGTAATATTAAAGAAAAACAAGTTTTCACAAAATAGGTTTGAAACTTAAATGATATCTTAGGCTTCCGCGGCCAGAGTCATTATCTGAGTTGCCGACGTTTCGACCAACAGGTCGCGGTCCTCCTCAGGGCTGTACTGCGCCAGGATGTCGGGCGTTCCGACCCAGAACCGCCCCGTCCGTCCGATCCCCGCCTCCTTTCTACTTTCATCTGGTCGCGCCCGATTGACCGCCATCTCAGCCTATCACAACCTGGCCCACCTACTACATAAACCATCAACTGATGTCACTGCAGCGCCTCTGACCGGGAGGTCCTAGGTTCGAGTCCTGACGGCGGCAGGATTTTCGATACTAGCTTTTCAGCTAGGTCGAATTCAGTAGCTGTCTGGAGGAGAATTCTAGCGGCCGGCTGCTCTGATCGGTAGTTTTCCGTGGTTTCTCCGATCAACACCGGGCGAATGCCGGAGCAGTACCCTACCAAACGGGCCACGGACCGCGCGCGATCTGTCCTTCCTCTTCCTTGTCCTACCCTTCTCCCATTACACACACACTTACACTAACATGCACTACACTACCACATATTCCGGGAGACCGGTCGGGAGCTTAGAGCTTGTCCCGGCTGGGGTGGTGCCCCGCTGGTGGGAGAGAAAAAACATGCAGTACACTAACGGGACTAATGACCACAGTATTTGACGCGCCCGGAAACACGAAAAAATCAATCAATCGACATCCTGGCGCAGAACAGCCCTGAAGAGGACCGCGACATGTCGGTCGAAAGGTCGGCATCTCAGCCTTCGCGAAACGTGGCGTCACCCGGACAGCCCAGATCAGGTTTAAAACTTTTTTTTTAATATTTTGGTAGGGATAGTGCTAAATATACGCTATAAGATCACACTTGCCATATTATTCTATTATTGTTTCGAAAATAACAAACTTGTATTTTTTCATTTGTCTTGCAGGTCATTAATATTTATATTTGCGGCGATGGGTCGCCGCAAAAGAGAGCAAATGAGAGCAAATGAGCAAATATTTTTGAGTTTATGAGTACATGTCTTTCAAATGACGTCTTATATAGTCTTATAAAGTTTTTCAAAAACTGAAAAGTTTTCTGTGTTAAATCTCGCGATCAAATTCGCTATCAGGGCGCAGCCTCTAATTACCGTCAACCCTCGCGGCCACCTGCCTTTCAGAACATGCTTTCGCCATCCCTCACAGCCCCCTCCCAGAGCATTCCAGCACGCAGCGGCGTATGAAAAAGCCCAATACAAATGGGCAATAAAATCATTTACGCGGAGTGTCTTCGCGCGGGCCTCTTCTTCTCTCATCGCCGTCACCTCCGTCTAAGCACGTACTCTAAAAGCACCCCACCCCCGCCTTTCACCGTCCGCGTGCACTGACCGCTACCTCGGCGCCGCCACGGCTGGGGACTTAGACATCATGAGCAAAGGGACCGGAAGCGGTAGCTCAGTGCATCAACTGATGTCACTGCAGCGCCTCTGACCGGAAGGTCCCAGATTCGAATCCAGACGGCGGCAGGATTTTCGACATTAGCTTTTTGCTAGGTCGAATTCAGTCGCTGTCTGGAGGAGAATTCTAGAGGCCGGCTACTCTGATCGGTAGTTTTCCGTAGTTTCTCCGATCAACACCAGGCGAATGCCGGAGCAGTACCCTAACAAACGGGCCACAGACCGCGCGCGATCTTTCCTTCCACTTCCTTGTTCTACCCTCTCCCCTTACACACACACTTACACTAACATGCACTACACTACCACATATCCCGGGATTCCGGTCGGGAGCTTAGAGCTTGTCTCGGCTTGGGCGGTGCCCCGCTGGTGGGAGAGTCCTGGTTAGGGGGAAACCCCACTAGCCGACCGTAGGTTGGCGCCGGATCTCGCCATCCAGCAAGGGAAGATCACCGCCATCTCTCGAGGAAAGAAAATGCACTACACTAACGGGACTAATGACCAAAGCAGTTGACACGCCCGGAAACACGAAAAAATCTATCAATCAATTAGCAAATGCCTGGGCCCAACCCTGAGCGCGGTCATACCCCCATTGCTTCACTACCTGCCACTGACCGCTATGTAAACAAACATGTCTGAGAATCGCTACGTACCTTCTGCGCCAATACAGCACTATTAAAATATCTCGCCGACAAATAGACTTACATCTGCAACTCAGGCGCGCGGCAGCCCAGCTTCTAGCTCCAGCTCCTCCATCTGCTAGTCAGATACCACGGTTCCCGTGAGAATAAAACTTTCATAGAACAAACGGTAGCCGCCATCGCTAGCACCTCACGTGACACCGCCTCAGCATCCGATCGTCGCGAATGTGAAGTGACGCTCCTCTCCCCGGGCATTCTACAATTAGGAAGCCGATCGCGGGGACATCGCGTTTGACCGCCTCACCATAGGCGCAAAGTCAGTCACGCGACTCTCCCTTCCACGGCCTCAATAACACCCCCATTTAATAAATACTCCAGCTTCACTCAGAGAACGAGAACAGAACTCAGAGAACGACAGAACACTATAACAGACTTCTAACAGAAGTGTCTCCAATACTTATCTGTCAGCATTGTTCAACTACTTATCAATAAGCAACACTCGAGTGTATCCATACTCGCTATGCAGACAGCCCGCGAACGAGCCGGCTATTCCTGCTTCGCCTACCAAGGCTTCATCCTTCAATCAGCACGGCCAACAGGCCGCTACCTCTAAATTCGTTACATTCGCGGGCATCAGCCGCCACCTGGACGAGTTTCCGGCAAACTCCGCAACCAGCTCCGGTCAACTGAGTCCGTGCCCATTCCAGTTCGCGCCGCTGACTTGCCTGGAGCCAACCTCAGCGCTGACGGCATCCACTCAGCCGAGTGATTTGTGTCGGTGCTTGTAGTACAACGAACTGTAAGTAAAGTTATCTTCAAGAAAGAAGAACATAAACTTTATAAACTTTCAATGGATCTCCGGTTTACGTCTCACAAATACAACTTTGTAATTTTTTAATGCAAGCATTAAATTTAAATTATTATTGCTATTATTGCATATCGACTTTTATTCACCTTAAATGCAAACAATCCCCTGAAAAACATTCTGATTTAGTATGTAGTCGCACTCGCCACACGGCATCTCCCACGCACATCTAATCGCTGAACACATTAGAAACGTGTGGAATGAACAAAATTGGCTATTGGGGGGGGGGAGGCAGCATCGGTTCAGAAAAGGTTACTCGTGCGAAAGTCAAACAATAGCTTTTTGCAAGGATATCGCGGCTGCACTAGATGCGGGTGATAGAATCGATGCGGCGGTAATAGACTTTAGGAAGGCTTTTGATATTGTCCTCCTCATGGAGGACTCATGATAGCTCTTTAAGCCGAACTCTCACGATCGTGAGGGTTCCACCTTTCGAAGTTTTATTGAGCCTGGCAAAGATATAGGAGATAGCAAAGACCGACGCACAACGATTGCGAGGGTTTTCAGATTGGTAGTAGTTGCATATTGCACTGTTAGATTGCAATCCAATCGCACTTATAGATCTCAGGTCCCGTTTGTTTTCGAATTAAAATTATACGTTGCTGTGTTAGTAACCTTTGGCTTGGTTTGTTGGTTTATTCACGTATATCGTAATTTATAGACAATTGCTTCGATTAAGTTTTATATTTAATGTACTAAACAAGACTTTTATGTTAAAATTTTGTTTTTTAGCATTACTTTTTAATAATGTAGAATAGTGTATTTGTCAACTATCACAATAGTGAGTGTTCGACGTTAAGTGCAACTGGAATTCTGTGAAGTAGTAACGTCTGTTTGAATTTTAAAGATTTTTAAAGGCGGAAGAGAGAAAGTCATCATCATTTTAAAGATGTCGGAAATATTTGCACGAGACGTTCGAAATAAACGTAGTGAATGTGTAATGTTTATTTATGTTGTTCACGAAACAAATTTCTTATAAAAGATTTTCATGTAAAAATAAGTTAACTTATATTTTATAAATGCCTATTTCTATTTAATTTTTTAACAAAGTAAAATGTAATGTTTATTTATATTGTTCACGAAACACATTATTTTAAGGATTTTCATGTAAAAGTTAATTTTTGTTAAAAATGCTTATTTCTGCTATATTTGTTTTAATAAATGGAAAGTGCATTGTTTATTTATGTTGCTTATGAAACAAAGTTTGTTTGAAAATTTTTTTAAAGCAGTTAATATTCGTTCATGTAAAAATGGGTTAATTTTTATGTTAAAATATACTTATTTTCTATTATACTTTTTCTTTTAAACAATGGATTCATTATTTTCATATTAGAAATTCTGAAGTCATTAGTATCTAACCCTCACGATCGGGCGGGTACGCCCACGCCGAATCTAGAAACCCCAAAATTTTTTAAATATTTTTCCGAAAAACTTAAGACAGAAATAACATGCAAATAACATTTTTTTGAAATTGGGAAGAAAAATAATTGTAGGTCTTAAAGGTATAGACTATTTGAAAAACTAGACAGAATCGGCCTATATTCGAGAGTAATTCTATGTGTTAAGGATTTTCTAAATAATCGGCACTAACGAGTAAAGGTGGAAAACAGCCTGTCGGAAAGTGTTAGTGTAACGTCTGGGATTTCGCAGGGGAGTGTACTGGAAGTTTAATATATTTGGTGTATGTAAATGGCATAGCAGAGAAAATTGGCTTAAAAATTAAACTTTTTGCAGACGACTGCGTCATTTACAGAAAGATCGAGAACGTATCAAATCAGGATAAATTACAGCGTGACTTGCGATGCTTGGAAGAATGGACATAAATCAATAGAATGAAGGTAAATCCGGATAAATGCAAAACAGTTTTACACGTAGTAGAAATAAAGGGAGAGCTGAGTATCTGTTTGTTTGGTAACTAGTTGTAAATATCTGGGGGGTGATAATTAATGAACAACTTGGATGGGGGAGCACGTCAACTTTACTGTTGGGAAGGCGTGGAAATCTTTACACTTTGTAATGCGAGTGTTAAGGAAGGGAAGTAGTAAATCAAAAGAACTAGCATATACAACCATTGTTCGTCCGATATTATAGTAAGGAGCAGCGTGTTGGGATCCTCATAGAAAGGGCCAAATAAACTCCATCGATAGAGTTCAGAAAGTAGCAGCAAAATTTGTTTAAAGGGGAAATTCGTTAGGAAATATTTCCAAAAAAGTATCGACATGGGAATCATTGGCGACCCGTAGGGAAAAATCGAGATTGTTTGTATTATACAAATCATTAGAAAAAATATGACATGGAGGGAAATTCAGGAAAGAATGCATGAACACGTTTACTTAGCAGGTCACGACCATATTAGAAAAATACGTCCAAGGAAACAGAGAATAGATGTTAGAAAAACTCTTTAGTAAATAGGACTATCGAGCGATGGAATAGCTTGCCTGCATCACTAATGGACACTTTTCCCACAAACACCAAGACTTTTAGGTTAAGATTAAATTCTCGTAATAGTGTTGTAAACGATAAGATCAGTAGTCTGTGATGGGCCGTCTGTGATTTAGTAGGCGTGCCTTAAATGAAATAATACAGTACTATGTACGTATTGTATGTATTTCAATGTTCTTTTTTGTATTATATTATTGTATTAGATGTATAATAAGTGTGAAGAGTTAGCTACCGGGCTTAATGTCCAAAGCAAATTAAATAAATTTTTTATCTAAATACTAAACTGCTTACTGAATTACTAATATCAGCTCACGTGCTCACAGTGCCAAAATAATCATATCTATAAAATGTATTGCCGATGTTGCGAATTGAATCAAATACTTTGCAAAATAAGTGCTTTAATCATCAACGCACAAAGGAAGTCACTGATGAATATACTTGTAGATTAGCTTCCTTGGGTTCAAAAATTAATTAAGTTATTTGGTTGTCAATTATTTGCTTTTTATTGCTTCATATGTTAATTAATATATTCAGTTGCTTATCATTAGTTACTAGCAATCATTCACCTCCATCTATTCGTAAGTTAATTATATTATTAAATATATATTTGTTGTCCCGTGTACTATTGTTTTGCATTTTCTAAGCTTTATAAATTGTAAAGGTAACATTATCAACTTTCATTATTAAAATTTTATACTATTAAAACTTGTAAAAGTCAACTATATTCTTCTGTGTTACTAGTAATCTGCCTTCCCCTTCCCAACATTCACCTGCATCCCGCCCACTAGGTTATCGTACAGGTCTGCTGGTTAGAAGCACCTGACCAGGATAAACCTGTATTTTTATGGCAATTTGAACAACCCAGTAAAAATGATCTTATCTAATACATTAAAATAGTCATTCCCAACATCCACCGTATACCACTGTCTTACTTGCGGACTGCGTAGTTTCTTCAGAGGCAAGCTCTTGTACATTGCAGCAGTTTTAAAAGCAGTGCTATAATGGTCTTATTTATGGCAGAAGTTTATGTGTCAATACCTACGCAACGAAAGTGCAGACACGGCGCTGATCAACACATTCTACAAACAATACTGAAGGACAAATTGCCCTTTCCACTGCCGAGAAAATTGAGTCCCATGCGTGATCATCTAATCAGTAAATGATCATGATTATTAGGTAAATTAGGATGAAGCAAAGGGAGCAGAAAGGCCGGAAAAACAGGAGTGTTCGCAGAAAACGTGCCCAGAGTTCGCTAAATGTACATGTTCCTCATGGGTTTACTGAGGATCAAACCCCGACCCCAACGGCTCAAGCCCCTTTACCGCGAGCCATCTCTGATATGTAGATGATTCTGCTGTTATTATTTCTCTATGCGGGCTCCGGTTCCCTGTGCGCGGCGTATGTATGTGACTCCCCTGTAGGCAATGTACGTGAGGCGGTGTATGTGAGGCTCGTGCGCGGTCGATGTTTGTGAGGCTCGCATGCGGTGTATATATGTGATTATTGTGCGCGGTGTGTGTTTGTGATACTCGTGCGCGGTGTATATATGTGAATCTAATGCTCAGAGTATGTATGCGAGGCTCGTGCACAGTGTATGTATGTGATTCTCGTGTGCGTTGTATGTTTGTGGTTCTGGTACGCAGTGTATGTTTCTGAGTCTCTTGAGTGTATGTGTGTATGTTGCTGTGTGGTCGGAGTTGCCGCTTTTCAGCTCGGGATGTCCTGCGAATGAGAGACAGGATTTTTAGGTTCAGCTTAGTAGTTTGTTCCGACAATGTGTTCAGCAAAATAGCAGCTAGATGCTGTCAATGGCGTAAGTTTGTAGACCCTGCAAGGGGTTAGCAGCACGTTATCGGCAAAAAGCTCGATGCTTTTGTAAGTTAAAATCTATATCTATATTTCCGGTAATAAAAAATGTGAGGCTGCAAACGACTGATTCCATTTGTTATTAACTCAAGGTTTTGAGAAAAAAAATTATTGACGTTTCATTCTTATGATTTGAAAATATATTGTGTGTATAGAAGATAATTGCGTCGTGTTTGAGTGCCGATTGCTGGGTAATTAATTATGTTTTTCATCCTGCAAGAACAGTCAAATCATTTAAAAACGTATTTCTTTGTAGCATTGACTGCAATATGTAGTTAAAAACAAGATACAGGATCACAGAACACATCCTGTTTTCAACGAATTTAACTTAAATTTTATTAACTAAAAAATTAAACATTTTAACAAATACATTTACTATTTATGATCTGGTTGTTGAGGATGTTATCATTAAAAAGATGTTCATATTCCCGACGTTTCGAGCCTTTTATTCAACATCCATTAGGGCTACAATAATAATGTTATGTACATAAAATGTGTTGTTGGAAAGAATAACATAATACATGTAAAGTACATAAAAACAACAAAACAGTATATTCAGGTGACTCGGAATTAATACTAAAAACTGCTAAGGCATGTAGAGGGGACGCAAATGGGCAAAAACGCATGTAGAGGGGACATTTTTGTCAAAAATTACATGTAGTGGAGTTACGCATCTCACATATGCCCCTGCTTTTTAGGAAATCCCCCAATGTACAGATGTTCGAAGGATTCATAAAATATCCTTATCTGCATCAAAACGGGACCAGTCGAGCACCTGTACATAAGGAGTCGCCTCAAAATAAGGGGTTCATATATGTGTAATCCGTTTGTAAGATTCATTCCCAGACATTCTGTACAATTTTACTACAGTTTTATGTGTAAGATTCTCAAAATAAATATTACTACACATTATTTTGCTACCCTGTAATCCATGCACACTAACACATGCACAGTAGCAATTCTTTAACATCGTATGACTAAATGAATGAATACTAGAATAACTATTGCTTTAATACGTAAAACTAAAAAGTAAGTATACATATATAAATAGTATTGCATCATGATGTTTCTTATTAAAATAATAACATCAAAACAACAAACCTAATAAAATTTATTGAATATTCTTAAGATATAACTAGAGTTCCTCAAGAATTGATTTTAAGCCTTATTCTCTTCTTAGTATTCGTAAACGTTATGCCCTCAACAATTCGAAACGGAAGAATGGTTCTCTTTGCGGATCATACGAACATCCTTTGCAATAAAAAAACTGTAAATAGTACAATATCAGATGTTTCAAATTTGTTCCGAAATAACAAATTAATAGTAAATGAAACGAAAACGGCTTTAATGCACTTTTCCATTTCAAATAAACAATTATGTACTCCATTGAAAACGAACGGTGTATCATTGACCAATGTTAAGGAAACAACATTGCTCTCAATACAGCCAAATTTCAAATGGAACGTCCATTTAAATGAATTGAACACAAAATTAAATTCATTATGCTACGCGTTCAGAATTCTTTCAAATTCAGTCAGACTTCAAACTGCTAGTTGTCTATATTTTATGAATGTTCATTCCCGCCTAAGATATGGCACAATAGTCTTGGGCAATACATCGTATAGCTCCCAGACTTAGGGGAATATATTTTCAGAAAATGCCGATGTCTATTACTATAACACTCCACGTAGATATCATATTCATCAGGTGACTATCAACAGCTCATTACAAAAAATACACATACAATACATGTATATTACACTTTCCCAGGTGACATTAAACGATTAAATTCGATAGAAAAATTTAAATCTCAAGTGAAATCGTTTCTGCAACATAACTCTTTCTATACAATTGGAGACTATACAGAGCATCACAAGGAAAGTAACATTAATTTTAACAGTGATATTTAATACATCATTTATCATTTGGATTGTATAAATGGAAACAACCAATAACAAGTATTGTACCGCAGTCCGGGTCAATGACCCCAATCTCGATCAGGTTTTTTGTCCAGTTTCCCTGATGCATTGAGCAAATGCTGAGATGGCCACTTGTTTTGTTTCTGGACATGAATGAAACTTCATTATCTGTGCACGTCTCTGTACTATGAGCGATAGTCCTGTAATTTTGGTTGTCTTCATTAATACTATTGCATTAATATCGAATGCAAATTTATTGTTAATAATGTGCTACACACCTGTAAAAAGTAAAAATTGATTATCCCAAAAAAACCTTTCGCTTTAATATTTGTAGAAATATTGAGTACCATCGCGAGCTTCCGGGAGTATTTTTCGCATCTTCAGTCAGGCCACCTGCTTTGCCAGAGTTTGCGCAGAGACCAAATGTTTCAATAAATATTGAAACGTATAATTTGAGTGCTTAGTTATCTATAATGTTCATACTTATTTATGTTATTTAGTGCATGGTTATTTATAATTATTATGTAATTCCTCATTTTCTGCTGCCACTACTGAATTCATTCATCTAATTTGTAGGGAAGTGAATTTTTGATGAGTATTTTATACAATTTGTAAATTCTTTTTGTGGAATCGAGAAGGGCCACGGAGAGGGGAGCGTAGAAGGGCCGATTGTGCCGGAGGCGGGGCAGGGGGGATGGGCTGGGGCGAGGAGGGGCGGGGCAGAGAGCGGGCGTCCGGCGTCCGGCGTCTGGCCGCCCCACAAAGGAGTTAATTACTGCCGCTTGATTTTCTCCTCGGGGTATCGCGACGCGGTCGAGGGCGCCGCGGCTCACTGGGGTGGCGCGGGAGCGGCGAGGTTGGGGTGGGGCCTGGCTCTCACAGGAAGGCAGGGGGGACGAGAGCGGTGTTGGCTCTCTTAGGGAGCCTTGGGAGGGCGGCGTGGCTCTCTCGCGACGCCACGGGGGGACGAGAGCGATGTGAGCTCTCTCGGGGAGGTTTGGGAGGGCGGGTGGCCTCTTTCGTGATGGCGGGAGGGGGCGAGAGCCGCGTGAGCGCTTTCGGGGAGACGCGGGAGGGTGGCGGGGATCTTTCGCGAAGGTGCGGGGGGGAGAGCAGCGTGCGCTCTCTCGGGGAGGTATGGGAGGGCGGGTGGCCTCTTTCGCGATGGCGGGGGGGCGAGAGCCGCGTGAGCGCTTTCGGGGAGACGCGGGAGGGTGGCGGGGATCTTTCGCGAAGGTGCGGGGGGGAGAGCAGCGTGCGCTCTCTCGGGGAGGTATGGGAGGGCGGGTGGCCTCTTTCGCGATGGCGGGGGGGCGAGAGCCGCGTGAGCTCTTTCGGAGAGATGCGGGAGGGCGGCGGGGATCTTTCGCGAGGGTGCGGGGGGGGGAGAGCAGCGTGCGCTCTTTCGGGGAGGCATGGGAGGGCGGGGGTTCTCTTTCGCGTGGGGGGGGGGCGAAAGCAGCGTGAGCTCTCTCGGGGAGGCGCAGGAGGGCAGCGTGGCTCTTTCGCAATGGCATGAGAGTGCGAGAGCATCGTGCACTCTTTCTGGGAAGCGCGAGAGGGCAGCCGGACTTTTTTGCGATGGCCGGGGAAAGGGTGCGAGAGCAGCGTGCGCTCTCTCGGTTAGGGGCGGGAGGACGGTGGGGCTCTCTCGCGACGGCGCGGGTGGAGGCGAGAGCGGCGTGGGCTCTCTCGGGCAGGCGCGGAAGACGGCGAGGGCGGTGGGGCTCTCTCATGGATGCCCGAGGGCGGGGCGAGAGCGGCATGGTCTCTCTTTCTCTCGAAGGTCGGGAGGGGGTGAGAGCTGGGAAGGGGGAAAGGGTTAAGGACGGCGGGGTAGCCCCGTCGACGCGACGCAAGGAGCCACGTGCGCGGAGAGGATGGCTGCTGTTTGGGCAAGGGAGGGTGAGCACGGCAGCGCCGAAAGCAGGCGGGGCGGGGTTTGGGGAGGGATAGGAGTTGTGCGGGGCGTTGTGAGAAAAGGCGGAGCGGGGTGATGGTGCGAAGCCGGAGAGAAAGGAAGCCGTTTGGGAGAGGGGAGAGGGGAGAGGGGAAGTGAGAGGGGGTCCCGCTCGGTGAAGACGGCGGGCGAACAAAGGGCGTCGAAGAGCGGTGACCGAGTCGCTACCTGCGGCGGTGCCCGCTGCCCCGCCCACCCGCTCGCCCTGCATCGTAATGACGCCCTCGGCCTCAGACACCTTGCCCGCCGCGTGTCCACACGCTACCGTTCCTGCGTCAAGGAGCGCAGAAGGCTGTCTGTTACGCACATACACAAAGGCGGATGAATTAGGGGCGTCACTTGCGAAGCAACGGCCACAATTCATTTTCCGGATTTGTCCCTAAAGCTAACGTACACATTTGAATACGGGACCCTTTAGACGCAGAAGATGCCAGTCTGAAAACGTCACACTTCGGCCAGTCGCTCGAGAATCAGTGGTTTGCAACGATGGTAATTTTTTATTTAAAACGGTAAACCGTTGAGTGTAAAATTATTGTAGGCTACTTCTATTTTTGTGTAAAAATATAATAAAAATTGTGATTTACAATCGTTGCCCTTATTCCTATAAAGTTTACGTACTTCCTAATCAGGATGAGTCAATATTAGAAGTTGCATGAACTAAACATTTTGCCGCCTGACTAAACGTACATTTTGAGCATGATTTGCAATGATACAGAAATACTTATCAGAAGTCTACTAACGATTCTCAGCAGTGCACTCATAGTAGACCGCCCACCTAAACCTGGTCGGCTTGTTCTGACGAAACACTGGCTTTCATGATACATTGATGGCGATGAGCAGTGCGTAACAATCGCAAACGATACAGCACCTGGCAGCTTGCTGGCAGGCGTTATTCAACGTTCTCGGAGGTCGGACCATCGGAACCAATCAAGAGCCAGAGTGAGAGCTCCATAAAAGGTGACCACGCGCTGAAGAAGCCAAGAATTAAGTGAGGGATCTGCTTCGCTTAAATTTGATTCCTGCTTATTCTCCTCCTATTCCCACAACTCGCAGGGCTCCTTGCAGTTTGTACATTTCGAAAAGGCGACTGTGGCGGGGAGACGAACACCCAATCGCATCACACCACACATTTGACATTCACCGCCACTGCCCGACGGTTAATAGTTCATGAGACTATGGGATATTTCTCTGGCTTGGAGGAAAAATGTTTTGCAGCGGCAAGGGTGATTGAACCCCTAATTGGACCACCAAACCGTGGGAGCCCTTGATAATTTCTTCCATTTTCGCATTTTGCCGCAAGGAATTGTACGAAATCAAGAGTCTCATGTTTGGGTACATTCTTCGTGCTCTCGTGTATTGATATATTCGTCGACAACGGAAAGGGTCCAGAGTCCCGTAATGTACATTGTTGCTTATATAATTCTTGGCAGGAAAGCATAACTGTTATAACAATTAGAGAGTTTACTGATCCCCCAAAAGAAAAATATTTATTTTAAAAATGATATATAATTCATTAGTTTATATTAGTATTTTAAATATTTCATATGCCTGGAACAAGAATTGTACTTCAGCTTCTGGGTCAATGAACCCCATTACAAACTGGTTATTTTTCCAGTTTCCCTCATCCAATGAGCGAATGACGATGGCACATTGTTTCGCTTCTGGACTTGAAAATAGCTTCACCATATGCACGTTCTGTTGAGTTTTCTTTTGCTAGTTGTGGTAGGAGCAGAGCCGAGGGTGTAAAAAATTATTTTCTTCTAAATACTATCGACTGAATTATGCTAATCGTTTATCAATGCAAAAAAATCTACACCCCGGGAGTGAACATCTACTTTCAAATGTTAACAACCTTGCTTTTTTAGTGGTGCTTTTATTGATCATTAAACAATTTAGTATTAAAAGCTGCGAAAGCTATTCTAGAGTTCATGAAACGTGCGCATGTTATACATCTTCCCCATACGTCACATTCAATTTTATTCTTCATTAACAAAATAAATCAAACAAATAAAAAATAAAACGAATTATAAATTGTTTTTAACAAATGCTCAATACCAATACGCAATGAACGTGTCCAAAATATGTTAACATTGCATTGTTTCAAAAAAATGATTTTCCAAATTATGATATTTATAAAACTTCTCATTGCTTTCCATCTTTACAATCAACTATTGATCCAAATATTCACATTTACACAACCAACATTCCTCATCTAACAATAAACTTTTCTCGTGTTATTTTTATAATCATTTGACGATGTTCTCAATATTCATTAAATTAGTTTCTACTTAAGGCGTTGTCATTCTTTTAATATTATTATTATTATTATTATTATTATTATTATTATTGGTCATCTCGTGACCAGGCGAAATAGCAACCCCTCCATAAAAGTGACTTTTAAGGGAAGGGAGATCAGTATTTTCATGCTGACTCCTTTTACACCCAGGGTTGTTGAGTCTCTTGGGGATGAGGTCAAATGATAATGATGAAATGGACAATCGCTAAACATACCAACACACACAAACACAACGAGCCAAGGTGATCTCCGCCACGGCACAACCTGCCTTAATAATAATAATAATAATAATAATAATAATAATAATGACAATAATAATAATAATAATAATAAAGCCCAGATATTCTCCTTATAGATAAAAAGAAGAAAGAAGGAGTAATAATAGACATCGCAGTACCATTATCCCACAACATCAAACAGAAAGAAACAGAAAAAAATTCGAAATATGAAAACTTATCTTATGAACTAAAACATGTTTGGAAATTAAATGCTACCAAAATATACCCACTCGTGATATCGGCGGAAGGCCTGGTCAGTAAAAACTTCCTTAAAAACTTAACAGAACTTAAAGTACCCAAAAACGTTCTGAACATGGGACAGCGCGCAGTTTTGTTGCAAACAGCCCATATCGTAAGAAAATTTTTATCTTAAGTCCAGATATAAGATGAAGTTCTTCTTCTGTGACCGAACCTGTCCCCAAAACAACTCTGGGGAAGGTGAGCATTTTTACCAGCAAAAATAGCTGAGAAAACGTATAATGATAATAATAATAATAATAATAATAATAATAATAATAATAATAATAATAATAATAATAACAATAATAATAATAATAATAATAATAATAATACCGCTCCCGATTACCGCAGACCATGACAAAGAGGGTAGGAAGCGACGTGGCGCTGCGTCGGCGGCAAACACTCAACATAATTAATAAAATTTAATAAATTCTACCTGTCGGTCAACGCAGCGCGCTCTTTCATCACAGTATTACCTACACAGAACAAAAGAAATAAACACTGATGACTTCATTATGACCTACATTCAATTTACTCCGCAGTAATTAAAATTCAGTCAATGGGTCTGGAATGCTAACACGGACAATATTAAAATTAAATTAAAGTTTTGAAAAAGCTCACATAGATAAACATAATACCGTACAGTTGAATAAAAAAGGGGGATGAGCCTGTTTGTGCGTGGTAGAAAGGGCAGTGGACAATTCAACGATTCCATCACATACACATCCATCACATTTTCATAGATTAATATTGACCTGCCTGGTGTAGACACTGGAAGCCACACAACACACCTGTCGAGAACAATGCATTCAATGGAACACTTACTAGAAATTTCCCTACTGTGAAGTTGGATAATAACATAATTTGCAAACATTGCAAATATTTAAAGACGAATGAAAATTTAAGCAAATAAATAATAATACATCCACGAATATTCAGACGTCAAAACACCTTCCAGGATAAGAGCCATAATGAATTAACAAGTTAAGATAACTGTTGCAACAGGCGATACTCAGTCTCATAATATCCAGTGACGTAGGGCCACAAGAGACATCAACAGTGCCCCTGATCCAGATCTGCAGTGTATGTAGTTGTGAGCAAACACGCTCGCTGGTACCCATCTAGATGCAGGGCAGTGTAGACAGTGTCGACGGCATACAAGAACGACTCATACGCATAGCAACTCACTTAGGAGTATAGAGACACGCTCGTGCCTGTCCAGATGCAAGGAAGTGTTGGAGACATCACATAGCAAAGGAAAGCTATACCCCCGTCTCGGTCGACTTCTACCAGATGATCTTGACGGTTGGATGTAGACATATACTTGGGTTTCTCTAACGTGACGGCTGAGGTTAGTATCTTGAATTGAATTGGCCTTATTTTACGTGGCGAGACTCAGGTCATGAGGCCTGCTCTTCTGTCTGACCACGCAAATTTCGCTTCGCTCCTTTCACCAACCGTGGGAGAAAGAAAGTATTACTTGGGCGACGAAGCGGGCGATTTGAATTTAGCTCAGAGGCATCATTTAGGCTTGAAGATCTTTTACATCCAGTAAATCCCACTAACATGGGACACCCGGCTTTACTTCCCCTCCGAAGGAAGGCGTACGAAGGATTTTTTTGCCCTTAAAAATCCACGGCTTCGATCGCGTTCGAATCCGCAAACTTGGGTATAACAGTCCCATACGCTAACCGTTACACCATCGCCACCGCATCTCCAAGATGGAATTCGGCACGACTTTTTAAGTCATTCTCAGTCCTGCCGCTAGAGTCACTTGATCTGCTGGAGAGTTGCTTGATGCGGTCGCGATCATGCGACATCTTCTAGGAGTGTGGGATATACTACCCACAACCACCACGTTAGAAACACCTAAGTGGAATCGGTAGCCGTTGACTCGTGTGTTTCCAAGTTCTCACGGTCCAGGGAGCAGATGCTGTTTCGGGCGGCTGAAGCGAACGCCAGTCTGTTCGCAGAGTGCATGGCAAACGGCCGCGGCGCTTGTTGGCTGTTGCCTTGTGGTGAGTAGAGCGACAGGAGCCAAAGAGCGAAGGAGATGCTCCCTATGAAGAAAAATACAGATACTTGGTTTGGTTTGGTTGGTTAGTATTTCCGGGCGCGTCAACAGCTTTGGTCATTAGTCGCGTAAGTCTAGTGCATGTTTTTCTCCGGATGATGACGGTGATCTTCCCCCTCTGGATGGTGAGACCGGCACCGACCTAGCGTCGGCTGGTGGGGTTTCCCCCTAACCAGGACTCTCCCACCAGCCTGCCGCCGTCAGGACTGGAACCTTGGAGCTCCCGCTCAGAAGCGCAGCAGTGGCATCAGTTGATGAACTGAGCTACCGCTCCCGGTGTGTGTAGAGGCGACAGCAGCCAAAGAGCGAAGGGGAAGCTCCCCTATGAAGGAGATACTTGGGGAAATAGATATCACTTAGAAACAGATAGGAAAGAGAAATCAACCACATAAAAGTTTTGAAGCTTTTCTTTCATTATACTAAACAAAAAGTTATCGTATCTTTAAAAACTATGATAATGGACATTTGTGTGTGTTTGTTCTAACAAACGGTTCACAAATGTGCTCGCGAACTAAAGCGTGAAAATGGCACTAATGATATGTCAACGGAAAATGGAATTGCATGATTGTGAACGCCCTTAGCAACAAAGCAAACAACCTATTAGGGACAAAAAAACAACCAAAGATGATAAGCAGAGCTGTTAAAGTGGCACTGTGGAGGTCGTGTGTCCCGGCTCAACAAAGAATGATGGACCCATCGCACAACAATATGGTGTCTAAGAACTGGGTGGAGGAGTCAAAACTGACAAAGAACATGGTGTGTTCATTAACTCAAGAAAACAGCAGGCAATATTGGTCGCGTGTATCACGAGAGAGAATCACCTGAAATAATCTGAAAACCCTTCACGTAAGCATATCTGGACTAAATGAAGACAACTAAGAGAAAGAATGAAAAAACTCGATAAATGGCAACTCCTTAAGTGTCAAAAACTACTTTAAATGACAACAAAATGAAGAGAAAGATTGAAAAGACAAAACAAAACTTGTAGTGTAAGTTCAATACTTTAAGTGTTCAAATGAAAACATGCTAAATTTCAAAACATCAAATATCAAAGGTACTACTCTAAATCGAAAGTGAAAAAAATTAGTGTTGAGGCGGCAAAATATTGGGAGAGCTTTTTGAAGAGCTAGTGCCAGGGAAACTCCTTATCCCTTTTCGTGCACTCTTGTCATGAGGGCAGACTCTGAAATGACGAAAGTTCAGACTATCAGCATTCCTCCGCGTAAGAATCATTAAGTATTGAAGAAATTGTCAGTGGCACCTGTCTGGGGGAAAATAAAATCAGTTTCCATCTGATTTTTCTCTGTAAATTCGTGCGTGTGAGTTAAGTATACGCGTCAACCATTCGGCCGAGATCTCAGTCGGAACACCAATCTTACCCAATTGAATTAACTGTCAGTGCACTCGATAATACTACGCGTGCATTACCAGCTTTTTACGGGCCGTTTTAGCGGGACGTTTGAAACGTATACCCTTTGCTGTTAATTCGGCCCAAAGAGTGGTTTAATATATCAACCTACCATCTCATCTCTTGTACGAGTAGCTTAAATCTCCTAATAATGAATAATAATAATAATAATAATAATAATAATAATAATAATAATAATAATAATAATAATAATAATAATAATAATAATAATAATAATAATAATAGAAGCAAAATTACTGCAATTAACACATTAAAAATTGCAACATATACCATCGGAATGATAAAATGGACCGACACGACAGCTCTTTGCAAACTTTGGACAGAAAGCTGAGAACGACGCTCACTAAACATCGTCTTCACCATCCGCATAGTTCGATACAAAGGTTATACCTATCTCGAAATAAAGCTACTGAGAGGACTGCTAAATTTAGAAGTACTATGTCGTCAGCAGGAGGAGAAACGTATTTTTTTTCCTTTCACGTGACACTCCACTTCACAAGGCAATTTGTTTTTAGGATAAAAACATCAGCCCAAGTTTAGCCCAAGAAAGTAGAAGCTTTTCCTAACAGCTCAGGACCGAGTTGATGGAAGACGAAAGAACTACACGGCCGGTTTATAACAACGCTGACTGCTGGTGATATTGATCTGAAATGGTCCACGGAATGGCTACGAACAGCAGGGCTTTATGGTGAAACAGAGGGATTCCTCTTCTCCATACATGATCAAGTAATGAAAACAAGAGCTTATCAAAAGTATGTCTTGGGCCAACAAATCGATAGCAGGTGCCGATTGTGTAAAATCAACAATGAGTCAATCCAGCATATAAGTAACGGATGTCCATCTTTGGCGCAAACTGAATATTTACAGCGACATAATAATGTAGCCAAAGAAGAGAGGAATGAATATGAGAAGAGACGCAGGAAAGTTGACAGAGAAGTCGGCAGTAGAAAATCACTGGGCCGAAATATGAGCCATTTTCAATTCAATGTCTTGTGGCTAAGAGAAATGTCGGAACATTTCAAATAAGATCAAAGAAATGGAAGTTCCTGATATGTCAATAGGTCAATCAATATGTCAATTCTAAAAGCGGTCTTTTACAAATAACACAGTTGAAAATGCCCTGGTCGAGATGGGTTTAATAATTTTGAATTAAACGATTGACCTATCTACATAAGAATATTCTGATGCCCATAAACCATTATCTGAAACATCCTGAAGAATTACCCACGGCTGTGTCAGGGTATCTCCTTCATGAATCCAAAAACAAGTGATGCCACAGACCCCGGACAATTTCGACCAATCACATGCCCCAACGCATTATATAAAATCGTAACGAGTTGTTTAAAGTTAGACACAGAATAACATTGCGAACGAAAATATTCTCGCGAAGACCCGGAAAGACTGTTCCAAGGATTCGTTAGGATGCAAGGAGCTGCTTGTCATTGACAGTATCATGTCTCAGGCATCTGATAAAAAGCGCGATTTCAATTCCTGTTATATTGACTATATGAAAGCATTCGACATGGTCTTACATGACTAGCTGCTGTATGTTTCAAGAATGTGTGGTATTAGCCATGTAATCTTTATATTTCTGATGTGCTCAACGAATAACTGGGAATCAACAATACACATGTCACCGAATAATGAAAGAATCATCACCAAGACATCAAAAATTTACAGAGGTATTTTTGACAGCGATAGTCTCAGCCCATATTATTTTTGTCTTGACATGAATCCCCCCTCTCTTTCGTAGAAAAAACATGTGAGTTGGGGACCGGGAGCGGTAGCTCAGTGCATCAACTGATGTCACTGGACCGCCTCTGACCGGGAGGTCCTAGGTTCGACTTCTGACGGCGGCAGGATTTTCGACACTTGCTTATCAGCTAGGTCGAATTCAGTCGCTGTCTGGAGGATAATTCTAGTGGCTGGCTACTCTGATCGGTAGTTTTCCGTGGTTTCTCCGATCAACACCAGGCGAATGCCGGAGTAGTACCCTAACAAACGGGCCACGGACCGCGCGCGCGATCTGTCCTTCCTCTTCCTTTTCCTATCCTCTCCCCTTACACACACACTTGCACAAACATGCACTACGCTAACACATATTCCGGGAGACCGGTGGGGAGCTTAGGGCTTGTCCCAGGTGGGGCGATGCCCCGCTGGTGGAAGAGTACTGGTTAGGGGGAAATCCCACTAGCTGAAGGGAAATCGGCGCCGGATCTCTCCATCCAGCGGCAGAAGATCACCGCCACCTCCCGAGAAAAAAATCATGCACTACACTAACGGGACTAATGACCAAAGCAATTGACGCGCCCGGAAACACGAAGAAATCAATCAATTAATGAGAGTAGGTTATGAACTGAAAGGCCGAGGGAAATATAATGTAAGTCATCTAGCGTACATATACTATATCAAGCTGTACTCAAGAACCTTACAGGAACTCAAGCGGCTCGTACATGTCACCGAAAGTTTCTCGACCGACATAGGAATACAATTTGGAATAGGAAAATGTAAAATCTAAAGCATCAATAAAAGTAAACTCGTCGGCGCAATAGACCACAAAACCTTGTCAAGAGTGACTATAACAGCCAAAGAAGCAGGTGAGCTTTGGTCGCGCACATTGAAATATAGCTTGAATTTGCTAAGAGAATAAAATGTGTATTAAATACCTTTCTCAACTCACGAAATCTTTCAGCAACAATGAATATGCACGTTATACTAATTATTAAATTCTCATTGGGGATCATTAAGTGGTCAGAAAAGGATATTGAATACTTGGAAATGATTATCAGCGTCCAAATAACCCGTTTCAAACTCCACTATCCAAAAAGCTCAATCCAAAGGGTCTCACTCCCAAGAAAGATGGGAGATCGTGGCATCCTTAAAATCAGCAATATCAATACCCAACAGGTCACCAGCATGAGGGAGTTCATTCGTACGAATTCTGTATCAGCTCATCTACATCGAGTGTCAAATAATCAGATGTTAACAATACCCTTTACGTCTCAACCAACATGGAATTAAACTCCAGCAAACATTCTTCGGCTGAGAGATGGAGCTATGAAAGCAGAAGGCAATCCACGGTAGATATCCGGCTGAGATAGCCGATTCCAATGTAGACGCTGATATGTCGTACAAATGGCTCAGTATTGGATACCTATATACCGAAAGGATGGGTTCATGGTTGCAATCAAAGACCAAATAATTGCAACAAAGAATTATTTGAAATACATAATCAAAGATCCAGATGTGCCCTCTGATGATTGTCGACCCTGTAGTCAATGTAGCTAGACTATTCAGCACTTTATCTCAGACTGTAATGCACCAGCCCCTACTGAGTATAAGAACAGACATGATATGGTAGGACGTGTTATCCATGTCCAAACTATCAAGATCTATGGTGCACCATGCCATGATACACCATATTACAAGTATATCCCAAAAATGTTCTTAAAAAAACAGCTATAAACTGTATTCGGACCGAAGTGTACTGTGCAGATCGAACAGTGCATCTCAGCAGACCAGACGTAACACTTAGGGATAAAAACAAGAAAAAAGTATGCTTTGTGTACTATATGTCACTCATAGATATAATAGCAATCTTACGACAGAGTATCAGGTGAAGATCAAGAAGTACAAAGAATTTGCCGTTATCGTAAAGGAATATACTAGAAACAATGGTTGTCACTGTCATTCTTGAGCAAGGGACATCATCCTGAAGAAATCCCGAAGACAAGAAAAATACTCACTAGAAATACTCACTAGAAATTAAAAAGAGTGCCACTATCAGTCCTCAGAAATTTGTTTTGTGAGTACTGGATAAATGGTCAGGAAGTAATAGAAGGTTATAAATTGTACGATAAAAATGCAAATAAATTAGTGAATTGTGCTAAAAATAAGCATTTGTTTGTCGTCTCTATGAGACGACATGATATTGTAATGATTTTCGATTATTTCAGTAATTTAGTGTTCCAGAGAATAAAGACTTTCCAATAAAATGTTTAGATTTATATTAAAAAAGACAGAAGATGGCAGCGCCGCGCGCAAACATTTTTTCTAAATTAACCGAATGCGCGGAAGAAAGTCAAATTTAACATAAACATTCAATAAAGCATAATAGTTAGAATTGTTAGAAAGAACAATCAGCAAAATCGGGCAAGGGGTTCACAAAATTTCGAAGATAATCGTAATCGTATATTTCAAGTTAAAAAAGCGTGAACATGGAGACCATTGTTGTAAGGATAAACTTGAGGAAGAATATAGTTTCTAATAAATGAAAACGTCTGAAGCGATCGGGCTGGAACTTTATAGAACAGCGAGGCGAAATTTATGAACGGTTTCAAGACTAATCACGATTATGGGAAACATCTGGAAAGCTAATTGAAATTAAATGCAGAAAAGTATAATTAAAATACGTATTAAAACAAGAGACGCATCGTAGTGACGTCACGACGCAATATCGAACTAGAAATGGTTGTATTTAATGAAATACGACAATGAAAGGAGAAATAGATAGTGCAGCGATTATCAGAGAAATTATAGACAGTATTGAGAACCGGTGACAAGGCCTAAGAACGTTTAAAACCAGAAAATTAAGAAACATTCTGTAATCTTGTTTGTGGTCACGGGCGAGCGTTCGGCACTTGTTCAAGAAAAAATCTATATAGGATAGGGACAACAATGCCAGGGTACAGAGAGACGAGGAAAAAGTGCAGTGTTGTATGGTTGGTGAAGACCCTAGCTCCGTGTTAGCGTTATGCAACATTTTAAAAATTATTGTTCGGAAGTGGAATTTGAAAACATTTTAAATATTTTGATGCGGACGAAAAGGATGATAAAAAAACGGGTGAATGAATTCGTAAGTAAGTGCGAATAATTTACGGATAAAAGCGACGCGAACATTAATTTTACGCGTTGCCACTTTTGAACGATGGTCGCGGACATTTTGTCGCAGTGTTTACAACACAAAGTTTAGCGTGCTCCGAACAGTAAAAGCAAATACAAATAGATTATTTTAGTTTGGTTCGCATAGCGAAACACTTTCTCTTCGCCGCGGGAGCTTTAAACGTAGTGAAAACTTTGCGTTCCATCGCAAAACGTTTCGTAGTGGTTTTCTTAACCATGCGAGTTCGTGGTATATATGGTCCTGGGAACTGGTAGAAGCTGGGACGGTTCCATTGCCGACGGCATTTGTCGAAGTCCTGTCAATTGATTAGAGGGTCAACAATCTGAAACGACAGAATGCGCATTCGGTGTGGATGAATGTATTTTCGTATGTAATTTTGTACTATGATTTTTCAGTATGAATGGTCATTATTTTGTTGTTTTTTGTGTTTTAATATTAAGGGTATTGTTTGTTTGCTATGTTTTGTTTTGTGTGCCGTCAGAGGGCACTATCATTGTACATATGTTTGTTATTTTGGGACATCAGAGGAAAAGAAACAGTCCATAAAAGTAGTAAATAAATTGAGATGAATGCATTTGGGTTCATCAATAACCACAAAAAAAGTGTTGTGATTAAGGTAGTTAGATGCTGATACACGCGCGCGATGCACGAGTACCACGTTTCGGTCCCTGTACGAGGGCCATCACAAGTTCACGCCCGCATAAATTGTTAGAATATCAAAAGGTTAGCTAGTAAACGGGCATATTAATGTATAAAATAGAGGGAGTAGCCGAGTTTATTGTATTGGCAGCCCAACGAGGGTCTCGAATGTAGGCTAGTTTATTATATTGGCAGCCCAGCGCGGGGCGAGAATGAAAGTGGGATTTATTATAATATGATGCGCCACGGCACTACTGCCTTAGAGATCTCAGCTACACGGATCGGCAATATAATGATGATGATGATGATGATGATGATGATGATGATGATGATAATAATAATAATAATAATAATAATAATAATAATAATAATAATAATAATAATAATAATAATAATAATAATAATAATAATAATGGATAAATATATCGAACGTGAACTATGTGGTTTTGAATATAAAATTAAATTTCCAAGGAAAATTATTTATTCTTTCATGGGGCCACGGAGGCTGTACATCTGCTTGTAGGCGATAGAATTCTCACGACAAACTTTCGACACACTTTTAAACTACAGGAGGGGAACATTGGTCAATCTTTACTGGCAGAGTGCATCACAAATTCCCTTGCAAAATCCAAAGGCTACTTTGAAATGAACTAACATTCCTGCTAAGTGGTGTCTGGAGATTAGAGCAGAGCGTCGCGGCACAAGAGAAGCCCGAGGCAACGGTGGCAACGCAGGGGAGTGGGGATCAAACAGCCAGTCGGTTGCCACAAAGCGGGGGCAAGGTGGCGAAATAGAAGGGTCTTCAGGTTGCCTTCGCTCAGCCCCGTCCCGCCGCATCCCCTCAAGGCCTCATCGCATCGCTCGTCGACGGCCAACGCTGCCGCCACGCTTGACTCCTGCTGCCCCCGCCCCGCCCCCGCCCCCGCCCCGGGCCACCCCAAGGCGCCAGTGCCTCCCTCCGCGCCGCCACCAGCACAGCATCCAATGCGTCTTTATAACTCCGCCAACTTCCATGAAAAATTCAGGCCGGCTGGCGGCCAAGGCGAAGACACGTCCACTCGCAACCAGGGAACGGATTGCTTTATGGTAAACGGCGGCGACGATTGAGGCCCGCGTCGTGGCTTTTGGCGCGGGGGCCAGACGCTCGGCTGCGATGCCCCTTAGAGGGCGGACGCCGCCCCCCACCCCCGCACCGTGCGCAAAGACCTCAAGAAACCTCTAAGCACCCCACGTTCAGAGGAGAGAGAAGCGTACCAGTTGCACGACTCCACCAAATCTACAAAAAGGAACATTCACTCTCACAAGCAAGAGGCTGCTAATAGCAAAAATGTAAATATTCACTAGTGGTCTTTAGCACCGAAAGCAGTATTATACAAATTTTAATCAATTCAATTAAGGAATCTTATCCAAATGAAATGGAATCTAATCGAAAGTTTCTGAAGACGATCCCACAAACCGAACAAATCAATATTTCTCACATGTGTTGGAAGCCAATAATATCATCCCATGGTTAAAATCCTATTTATATTTCATCAAATGAAAATTGAAAAATCCAAATTTACATTCTTTAAAAGATGCTTCAAGACTCGGACTTCTATTACGAAGATAACTCCTTCCTAAAAAATTCACGGAAAAATATTATTATTATTATTATTATTATTATCATCCGACCTGTGAAATAGATAAATAAAAATATTTATTTTTTTGTAACGGTTGTCAGATAATGATTTACACCTGGCCTGCCCAACTGGCCTCTCATGAGCTCGAGAGAGCCCGCGATGACTTGAGGCTCTGTTTGGATCGGTCTCGCGATGTTTTAGTCTCGCAGGCATCGTGGAGCCGATGACAAGTTCCCCGTGAGGGGGAGCTATAAATTGGGCACACAAAACCGTTGGTATACATAGGGTAATCTACTAAATGATAGAAACCTTTTAATTTAGATTTAATTGAAACACATATTAATTTATTTATTCAAATATTGTTCATCTTAGACAGGCTTGTAGCCAGATAAGACAGTAAGAAAGGGAAGTAAAGTATATTTATACAATAATTTTGATTCAAAATAAATTTCAATTGGTCTCTTTCTTACTCATTCACGAAAAAAATGGATTTTACATTATATTTTAATCCTATTTATACTTCATGCATTTTTAAATAATAGCCTTCCTTTCTTTCTTTACGAATCATATTAAATAACTTTTTGCCAAACAAAAGAAAAGAGAAAATATTACTCATAAGAAGATAATTTGAGAGCGTCTAGAAAATGACGCATACATGCACAAAAATCTGAATTTCAATCTGAACACAAAATTTCAATTTTTTCCCATACCAGTGTGGAAACGAACCATGACACGAAGAGTACCATAATTCGTTTCTATGACACGAAGGGGGTTTCAAGACACGACCTGTCGGCTTCATCAGGGAACTCTTCTGTCTAATAATGGAAACATCCACTTTCTTGCCTTGCAATGTGAAATACTATTTCCTACAACAAATATTTTCGTTAATTCTCAGAGTACCAATTAACTTTTTGCATCTTGGTTTTAGGTGCGTGACAATCTGCAAATATGCAACTTCACAGTGCTTTGTTATTTCACTTTTATGGTGTCTACAGCAAAAGGATATACAAGAAGTTCAGTATCACTATTCCGATTTTAAAATCACAAAACATATTACATGGCTTTCAAATTATATTCAATACTACCGCGTACCGTTCAGACGACATAACGTGATCGACCTGGAGCGCTATTCTGTACAGTCGAACCGGCCACGATCGGTATCGATAGGCCTGGTTACGGTCAACAGTCGATAGGAGCTATTCTTACATTCCTGTAACGACTGCTTGACGCTTAAAGCCATCTACACAAAACGATGAAAATCGCTATCGGGACCTAAGGCTTGTGTTCCCGTCGATAGCCTCTTAACGACGCGTTTCTGCGAGACGGCGAATTGTTAATTATACGTGATCCCGCTTTTTTCTTCCTCTACAATATAGTAGAACGTAGTAGAATAAGCGTTTACCGTTGTATTGACAGTTGTGGAAAAGGTTTTGAAGTAAGTTCAACATATTGATTTATTTGCTGTGTTGGATTGTAATACTTTGAGGTTATTTTCACCGAACATTGATTTCTATGTTTATCATGGACACCTGCTTTTTTGTAAGTCTTGAATACAAAGAAAAATACATATCTTGGTTTTTATTATTTTTTCCTATTTCTGAGATAAATTTAATTTTGGGATTATATACATTGAATAATTTTAAAATATTAGTGATGTGTTGTCCATGTGTTATGAGTAATGTATCAACCACTTATCGTTGATAGAATAATCGATCAGTTTTGCTCATTATCTTTTTTCAAGCTGTCTGATTACTATTTCCAAAAATAACTGATGAGTGCACCATCAATAGGGGTTCCATCTATTTGTGGATTAATTTTACATTCAGAAATAAAATTAATATTATTGGGAATAAATATAACTTTATTATTTCATATTTATGTATATTTATTAAAGAACTTTTTTCGTGAATGTGATACTAATCCTTGTAAAATAAGGCCATCCGGAAGAGATGGAAATAGTAATGAAATAAAAAATTCTAGAATAAGTGTATGTTTGATGTAAATGTCTACAAGAATCTTTCATAGTTCACAATACAATTAAAATATAATTTCACAGTGCATATGATGAAGGCAAAAGTGCCCTCAAAACTGTGTGTCATTTTACAAATAGCCTAAAATAAACTTAAATAATGATTTAACTTCAATCCCTGTAATTTTTAAATTCAAGACTCACAAAAACGCAGTGGACCATAATAATCATAAATTGAAATCATTTGAGTCGTAATTCTAAGAAGATTAATCAAGTTGTGCTAATTTTTATGTAGGATGGCAGAAGAGTATTAAGCAATAGATGTTTAGCACTTATTGCATCAAGAGACCCTGTTGTTTCGACGTGCTGAGCGCGGTGAACGGAACGAAATGCACTTTTCATCTTCATCCAAAAGAATTCCTCAATCTCTTCCGGTTGAATATACATGCAGTAGACTGCCTAATAGAGGAACAGGAAAGTGATCTCAATAGACACAGTCTATTTGATCACTGAATTTGAAACTGTAGCACAACACTATCAGAACTCTATTGCTGCCATAGACTGCACATCCATATTATCCTACTCTATAAAATGTCCTAAATATAAACATAAAATTATCCGCTACCGTGACTACAAAAATATCAATTCTGAGGCTATGTGCGACGACAGCACCAAAGCTCCCTGGCATGAGGTTTATAATCAAACATCCCTTAATAGTAAAGTAGAAGCCTTCAACGAAATTATATCAGACCTTTTCGATAAGCATGCACCATGGAAAACGCGACGAGTGACACGTCCCGCGGCCCCATGGCTTACAAGTGAATTAAAGCAGTTCATGCAGGAACGCGACTCAGCTTACCGTCGCTTCAAGGCTAATAAAACCATTGATAATGAAAGAGCGTACAAGAAGTTACGAAATTCCGTAAAACAGAAAATTAGAAACGCGAAAATTCGATATTATTATGACATCTTTAAATTGAAAACGAACACTAAAGATGTTTGGAACTCTCTGAGAGACCTCGGGATTACGAAAGCAAATTCTTCTGAAATTCCTGTCGACATGTCCTTGAATGACATTAATGACTACTTTGTAAATGTTTCAAAACCAATACCCCCCTGTGTCAAACGTAACACATTACAGACTCTTGCAGCCAATTCACCTGCGGTCAGGGATAAATTTTATTTCCATAACGTAGATTATCACGAAGTTAATATGATTGTTCGCTCACTAAAATCAAATGCTAATGGCTCCGATCGAATTACAGCGAAACAATTAAAACTTGTCTTACCATTTGCCCTTCCGGCACTTACGCATTTAATTAATTTCTCACTTACAACGGGAACCTTTCCTCAAGCGTGGAAGCTTGCACATGTTCGACCCTTGCCAAAATCTGAACTGACTTCGATGTCATTCAGTTATCGTCCAATTAGTATATTACCGACAGTGTCAAAAGTTCTTGAAAAAATTGTTCGAAAACAGATTGTAAAACACTTAACTGATTCAGATCTTCTCAATAACTTTCAATCCGGCTTTAGAGGAGGTAGAAGCACCCAAACAGCTTTACTAAAAGTAACTGAAGATATAAGGAAAGCGCTAGATGATGGCCTCGTAACTGTATTAACACTTTTAGATTTTAGTAAAGCTTTCGATTCTGTAGATTACGATATACTAATTGCTAAATGCAAAAATCTAAATTTCTCTGATTCCACTATCTCTTGGATTGCAAACTATCTCCACAATAGGCAACAAATTGTAGTAGTTGACGATCTCCATTCCGATCCAAAACTTCTCCACCGTGGAGTACCTCAGGGATCCGTGTTAGGGCCGCTGTTCTTCTTAATTTATGTGAATGACTTATCACGCGAACTTAGAGAATGTAGTCATCATATGTATGCGGATGATCTGGAAATTTACATCTCCGGGAAACCGTCACAGGTAGCAATGCTAATAAATAAATTAAATAATGAGCTCTCATCTGTAGTAAAATGGTCAATGAAAAACGGATTCAATTTAAATCCTACGAAATCACAAACCATCATAATTGGCTCTTCCCAAATGCACAAGAAACTTGAATGTTTATCTATTCCTGATGTGCTTATAGGCAATGTTGTAGTTCCTCGTTATTCACAAGTGAAAAACTTGGGCTTAATTTTTGATGATCATCTAAGCTGGGAATACCAGATCCGAAATGTCTGTCGCAAGGTTTATGCATCTTTGCAATCCCTTAGATGTATCGACAAATGTCTCACTACAAATACGAAGGAAATGTTAGTAAAAACTCTGTTGTGTCCTCATTTCGACTACGGTGATATTGTGTACAACAATTTAAAAGATTCACTCGCTCAAACTCTGCAAAGAGCTCAAAATGCCTGTATTCGTTTCATTTATAATATAAAAAATACGATCATATCTCCAGAGTTTATAAAGTGAACAAAATACTAACACTAAAGGATAGGCGTTTGTATCACAGCCTTTGTCTTTTATTTAAGATGCTAAAAATGGATTCCCCGTCATATTTAACAAATTATTTCGTATATCTTAAATCCTCTAGATTTCAGAAATCTCAGTTACTCTGTATTCCAAAAGGTAAAACAAACTACTACAATAAATCATTCGTAATTACGGTAGCCCGA
>BLKR01006617.1:0-53974 GCA_011170035.1 Teleogryllus occipitalis | reverse complement strand
CCGGAACAAGGTCTAAGCTCCCGGAATATGTGGTAGTGTAGTGCATTTTAGTGTAATTGTGTGTGTAAGGGGAGAGGATAGGACAAGGAAGAGGAAGGAAAGATCGTGCGCGGTCCGTGGCCCGTTTGTTAGAGTACTGCTCCGGCATTCGCCTGTTGTTGATCGGAAAAAAACCGGAAAGCTACCGATCACAGCAGTCGGCCGCTAGGATTCTCCTCCAGACAGCAACTGAATTCGACCTAGCTGAAAAGCTAGTGTCGAAAATCCTGACACCGTCGGGACTCGAACCTCGGACCTCCCGATAAGAGGCACTGCGGTGACATCAGTTGATACACTGAGCTACCGTTCTCAGTCAAACCCATAGCATTTTGCGGATACCAGGAAAGGCTTTGGTTCGCGACAGCTAAGGCAGCAGCGGCACTGCCAACCGGGCGATTCTCAGTCGGTGGGCGTGTGTTTGCGGAACGCCGCAGGGGCGAGGGCGAGGAGGAAGGGGAGCGGGCGCTGCCGGGAGGTGCAGCGGTGCGCCGCTGTTCATTGCGCCGTAAAGCGGAAACGACCGACTGCAGCCGGAACCGGAAGTCGGGCGCTGGCGCAACGCCAAACTTCCTGGCAATCCCGGCTAGCGACGAATGCTCGAAAAAAATTATCAAGCAGAAATTTCGATGCTATAGCCTATTTCTAGCCATTACACAAATTAGTAATATCCGTTGTTACTTCTACAGAATGTCTCAATAAATGTTGCAAACTTTTTGGGTATGTAGAGTCCGTGACAAATGTCATTTTTCCTTGATTGTTATAGAACCCATTAGAATTGCTTCCCTGCATCTGCATCTAGCAATGAGTAAAGACTGTTTTTCTGTGTTGATTAACAACACTCCCTCACGTGAACAACCATATTAATATGATATTGGAGTAGGGAATGGAGAATGTAGTTGGCTTGTTATTCCGAGGTGATGTAAACGCAAACATCCATTAAAAATACTAACTTGCTTAGTCGAAAATGGAAGTTTAAGAAAAAGGTATGCCTAAAATGATAGAGCAATTAGTCACTGACGTTTGAAATTTTTCCATGCATTGCTATGGTTATTATTTGCATATAGTTAGTGCGTTTAGCTGTTTGCGTTTGCGTAAGAAATTAAATTGAGAAATATTCAAAATAGACAATAAATGGACGTCAGAACGTGTTGAAAATTATATGGAACATGATGAAAATGATGTCTGCTTCTATGCACCGCGGGAAATAAGGAAAGCCCTCTGGGGTAAGTTATATTGAAACACGCAGTCTGAGACACCGATTGCCGAAAATTAGCCACGGAAGCTCTAGAAAATATTTCAGAGTATGCGTACGGCAAGTAAATTTTGCCCTACGCCTACCGCAGAGAAGTTATGGCCATATAAAACAACTGGGTTGTGCAAAACCAGCAAACCACGGAGGCGGCATGAATCAACATAGCTACTGCCCCGCATATCGACAATAATCTCAAGAATATTTATTTGTAATTTTTCATGAATTCGTGGTAGAAAATTATATATACAACTCGTACGAAAGTGTCTTGGGCGTTCTCATTTCAACAAGGCGTCGGTACTCATATTGTCGTCACATCCTTTAATATTTTATTCATACGTCAAAGACGCACTTTATGTGCCAATTCCGTAAATAACTATGTTAGGAATATTTATACTTGTTTAAACATTTTTTTTGAAATGTTGTGGACTCTATTATTCTCCCTCCCAATTCGCCCTTTGTGCCCCACGTAACTATCATTCAAAGATTCCAAACGCTACTCTATGTCAATAGATACTTTTTTGCTGGCAAATATTCACTTTTCTACAGATATTTTTGAGATGACACTCAGTTCCAGGAACGGACTTTAACTTGATTTCTGCTCTCATGAAAGAAGCGTACACATTGAAGTGGGTGAAAGGGAAGTTTGGAGGTTTTTTCAGCTTTACAGTACTTTAAAAAATAATTAACGAGACCGTGGGTTTTGAAGTTTCTGGCAGTGTTGGAATTGTGATATTTTTCAGGAAATCGTGGATCTTTAACCCTTCCGTTAATATTACGCGTCAGTATTATTTTTTATAAGAAATGTGATGTTTATGTGATATAGCATTTGCTGAATATTGGCGTATTTTCATTTATTTAAAAACATAATAAAGAACAGAAAGTATTTAAAACAACGTCAACAATATAACAAAAAGAAAGCAAATATCAAGAACGCAAAACACTTGTATACGTGAGATAGAAAACAAATAATGACAGCGAAAGAAAAAATAAATATGTACTCAGCTTCATTATTGAACAAGAAGTAAACTAGTGGTGTTACAGAATGGCACAGACTTTCTCGTAGTACAGTTTCCTAATTTCTAACGTTTTTAAGAAAATCTTCGTTTTGTTATTTTTTAAAATTTCAAATATTGCACGCAATATTGCACAAAAACTACTAAAATTCTCAAAACAATGCACATGACCTTATTGAAAGAACTAATTATGAACGACAAATTTTATATGAAGGAAAAACCTCTATCTTCAATTTCATAGTTGTAAGAAGACGCCAAAAAAATTCAAACTTTTGCAATTTTCGGAACTTCAGAGTTAACTGTGAAAATCGGACTAATGCCACCTCTATAAGTGTATTTTACTCTATTCTTACAAGAAATTTTAAAAAAATTGGAGCCGTTTTTGAGAAAATTTTGAAAATGTCCGTGGGGCTTCATGTAAAGTACTCCCAAAATTATATGAACGCTTCTCAATAGTCCCAAGCTTCGACCCAGGACAGGGGTTTGTTCGGTTTGAAGACAATCGTACGAATAGTTAAGGTGCTAGTGTTGTTCACATACACCAGACAGACAGACAGACAGACAAATACGCTCACTTTCCACCAACAAGTTTATTTACAAAAAAACAAACAGAAAAAATACAAGTGGTCAGTATCCAAAAGAGTTTACCATACACAAGCCAAAATTGCCAAAAACCAGGAGATGTACCAAAAACGCGCTGGGTCACAACCACAATCCAGTAGAACTATCGAGAAAATATTGCCGGGTCACAAAATACCTTCGTCCAACGCGCATTCTCCAAAAGCCACTGTCACTCCACTACGCTGTCTCCGCTCAGTCTTCTCAGTCACTGGCGGCGTCCCCATATAAAGCAGCCGGCTAGCTGCTTGCCTCCTATTGGCCGGGCGTCTTTGCCGGTCTGATGCCTGGCGGTTTCCCGCCGCTTTAGGCGCGCTCCTCAACCTTCTCACACAGCCGCAACAAGATGGAAGAACGTTTTGGGAAAAAAACAAAAAACTTTTGGGGTACCAGAGAACCCCAAAACATGTATTTCCGTTGAAATATCGAAATCAGTTTTCCGCAACATTCTCTATACTACGTATATTACTCCGTATATACGTACGTGTACGAGAAAGTAAAAATGGAGCTTGTATATTGAAATTTGGCGAGCTAATGAAGGCGCCGGAGATTCCTTGGCGCTCCAATATGTTGCTGGCAAGGGCCGCGCCTTTCGCCGAGGCCTCGCGCGCGGAGCCGTTATTAAAACATCGGCGGCGCCTGTTTGCGCCCGGCTTATTATTTATTCTGCGCTCGCAGTTCAAACACGCGGCCCGGCGCCCGCAGCGACCTGCGCTCCGAGCCCTTTCCTTCCCTTCCATTCCGCCCTTCCGCGTTCCCCGCTTCCGGAACAGCCCTTTCGCCCCACCCTGCATGAGGCTTCTCAGCACGTCCTACCGGACCAGGAGGGGTGGCTCAGGGCAGCAACTGATGTCACTGTAGTCCGTTTGGCCGGGAGATCCTAAGAACTTCGAGTTCTGATGGAGGCAGAATTTTCGACACTAGCTCGTCAGCTAGGTCGAGTTCAGTCGCTGGAGGAGAATTCTAACGGCCGGCTGCTCTGATCGGTAGTTTTCCGTGGTTTCTCCGATCAACTCCGGGTGAACGCCGGAGCAGTACCCTAACAAACGAACCACGGACAGCGTGAGATATTTTCCTTGCCTACACGCCCCCACGCCTTCCTGCCTCAGGCCTCTCCTCTACCTGCAGCCTCACCTCGTGATTCGCCATCCTCTTCCAAGCCACATGCCCCTCTCGTGGCTCCCCGCCTCAGGCCTACTACATGCCGTCCCTCCTAATGCTTCACCGTCTCATGCCACCCCGCCCCATGCATGTCCTATGCCTCCCATTCTCAGGTGTCTCTACACGCCACCCCACCCTATGCTTCCCCGTTTCAGAACGCCCCACCCAAACCTCCCCGCTCCTCGCCATCCCGTCCCACCAGGCCCCGGTCTGCCTGGAATCAGCCCACCGCACGCCTTGCATATGGCGTCTTCGCCATACGCCGGTCCATACTATGCTTTCCCGACCAATGCCGTCTCGCCTCATGCCTCTTCCATGTCTCCACGCCCCAGGCCTCGGGCCTCTCCAAAACATGCCGTCCCACCCTACGCTCTCCGTCCCATTCCTCTCCGCCCCACACCTCCCGTCTTCAGGCCTCTCCTCTATGTGCCGCCGCACGTTCTGCTTCCTCACCCCATGCCGCTCCGCCCCTTGCCTCCACGCACCCCGCCATCCCAGCCCAGGCTTCTCGATCACATGCCACCTCACTCTATGCCTCCTTGTTTCATACCGCCCTGATTCATGCCTCCCCCACGCCGTACCTACTCATACGTCCATATCTCCTACCCTCGATTATTTTTTGACAATCATCTCAAGCACATAGATAAGTGGAATTCGTGGAGAATGTGCCTATTTAATTAAGTATAAATTCTCTAATAGTAGTTATGCAAGTGGTTCAGTATAAACCACATCTATACTATCTTAACGCAACTGACTTAACTCGTACAACTGTTTTAAAACACTACACATTATTCAACAGTACACCCGTGCCATTCATTAGTTGTTTGACAGAAAAATACTTGCGCCCCGCCCTATTCCACTCCACATAAACTACCCCACCAGACCGTCCTCATCGTTCGAATTCCAAGATTTTTATTAGGGAAACTAAATATTCTAAAACTAAAAGGGTCCTCCAATATGCCCCTTCGAGTATAGATCCATCTCGTTTTGTTAAACGCGCAATCGCACATCCAGGACATGGAATGTAAACGATATGAAGAACTGAAGTAATGAATAATCGTGTTAATTGGACTTCTTTTAATTAGTTGCTTCATCTTACGATATACGTTGTCTGTGAACCTTGCGCCTGTTAAACTACAAACAGTTCTGAATATGGTGTCCCCAAGTGTTGAGAATAAGGATTTCTCGATCACACTTTGTGCTCTGACAGATGCTACAAGGACAGAAAGAATGTTTGTTGATGAATGTAGAAAATAACGCGTTTAAACATTTTAATAACTTTGATTATTTATATTTATGTCTGTACACGATATGCAATATTTACAAATAGATTTCTATACTGCCCTGTCTCTTGCGTCTTGCTAATAGTGACGATTTTGTGGAGAAAGTTTAATTAAGACCACTCGCTATTAAAAACGTAGGGTTAGAAATCCGAAGAGTTTTTTGAAGTACATTGGTTTCTTTATGTTTTTATTAATATTACATTGAGTAGAAACATTTTTAAAGAGCAAACAATTAAAATATATTGACGTCCTAGAGAAATTCGTGTTTGACTCTCACACTCAGAGGATGCGAGAACAGTACTGGAGAGCCCCTGCGCGTAGGTGTTCTGCAACCCGCTCGACATTTTCGGAGCGAATCTCCGTATCGTCGCCTCAGATTTACATGGCTCCATACTTTACTTTTATACGGGTTGTTATTAGATTTTATCATGTACTACATGTTATTACCAGAATTAATTAAAAAGTTTATCTAGATGAAGGACATGTTCAATACTACATTCACACCGGTTGCAATCGCTGTAGATGTGACTCGAGAATTTTATTTTGTTAGTCGTATTTTAGTAGCTGAGTTAACTTTTCAGTTCGGTTACTTAAATCAACACAAAGGATTTGAAACGATACAGATTGTCCCATTCTTAAATCGTCTCTTACATTATACGCATAGCTCAAACGTACAATTGATGATAGAATGTTGTGGGGTTATTTCGTGGACGTTTATAGATGATGCTTTCGTGTGAAAGTTGTGTCTTGTTGGTTTGATTCTTTTACAAAGTAACATTATATTTCTACATTTCATATTAGACGTAATGAATTTTAGAAATCGAATTTGAGAAAACGGGATTTGGAAAAACCTTGAATGTCTTGATAGGAGGTTTGGTTTTCAGGCAATTCTTACAGTTGTTACATCCCACGTCGCACCTCATTTGTCAGTTTGTAAAATATTCAGTAGTTTCTCAATGGTTTAGTCTTATTTCATTCCTTGATTATTTCGTTGTTTCTAATATGAAAAGAAATTTTCAAATCTGACACAAATTCCTTCCGATAAAGTACAAAAAAAAGTTTCCCTTAGAGACTGAAAAACGAACGTTAGTTAACAATTGTTAACGTTAAGTAAATTTTATCTGTATCTATTTAGAAGTATTTAGTAACTCTGATAAATTAAATTTTAGTCATTGACGTGATTCCAATTTTTTTAATAACAAGGGAGTGTGGTAGAGAGAGAGAGAGAGAGAGAGAGAGAGAGAGAGAGAGAGAGAGAGTATATATACACGTGGAGAAAAGGCTCATTACAATCCTTGTAGAAAATTTGAATGAGAATCGAGTTCCTTCGCAACATGTATTACGCCGTATTTGGAACTGGAAACGTCTTTCCAGCGTGGACATTTTCGCAAGGAGCGTTTCCGCCGGGCAACTGTAGCCGAATCGTGTGGGCTGCTCCGCGGACGAAATCGCCTCTTGAGAAAGGGTTCTGCGAGCGCGCCGTGCAGTTGCATGGACTGCCACCAGGGCGGCGCTGCCTGCAGTCGGGGCGGCGGAGGCGTGGCGCCTGGCGTTTACGGCCCATCAAAACGCCAAGTTGCTTTGCTTTATGCGTTTCGTTATCCTCGCGGCAAGCGGCGGGCAAACACCTGTTCGGCCGTTACGCCACGCCCACCTGCCCCAGATCTCCTCGTTCTCAAGCACTACTCGAAAATGCCCCGCCTCTCTGCTCTCTTCACTTTGTTTCTCTCTCTCTCTCTCTCTCTCTCTCTCTCTCTCTCTCTCTCTCTCTTTCCTTCTCTCTCTCTCCCTCTCTCCCTCTCTCTCCCCCACTCTCTCTCCCTGTCTCTCCTCTGCGTCTCTCTCTATCCCTCTCTCCTCTCTCCTTTCCCCTCTCTCTCCCTCTCTCCCCCTCTCGCTCCCTCTCTTTGTCCCTCTCTCTCCTTCTCTCTTTCCCCCTCTATCTCAATCGTTTTGTGTCCATCATGTCACTTTCTTGTGATTAATCCTTGGTTTTTTGTTAGTTTTCTTCCCTCTCTGTTTCCCTGCATTTTTTCTTCGATGGTTCGCGCATTCTTGCCTCATCCTTTAACCCCTATTTTACTGGTTTTCCCCACGTTTCATCTTTATCCTCTTGTTTCTGTGTTTCCCCTTATTTTCTTTTCATTCTCTTCATGTACTCCTGCTCTTTTCCTCTTCCTTCTTGTTCATCCTTTCCATTTTTCTCCTTCAGAGAGTTGATGATAGGCATTCACCCCTTGAGTTAAACAAAAACCCTACGCGACCTCAACCTCTGAAAATATAATATTGTTTGAAAAGTGCTCCATATAAATATAATTTCAGCAGTGAACCCGCCGTATGGTGATGCCGGTGGAGGGGGTGGGGGGCTTCGGGTGTCCCCAGGGGCTGCGCTGCGCTGCGCTGCAATAACGCGCGTCGCCCGAGCGGAGGCAACCGGAGCCGCGCCGCGGGCGCCGTCGCTGCCTCACTACGCCTCCCCACCACCACCACCTTCCTTCACCGCACCTCCTTTCCACGCTCCATCGCCACGCCCCCTCACCGCGCCCCCTCACCGCGCCCCCTCACCACGCCCACTCACCACGCCCACTCACCTCGCCCACTCACCTCGCCCACTCACCTCGCCCACTCACCTCGCCCACTCACCTCGCCCACTCACCTCGCCCACTCACCTCGCCCACTCACTTCGCCCACTCACCACGCCCCCTCACTGCGCCTTTTCACTGCGCCCCTCACCACGCGCACTCGCCACGCCCACTCACCACGCCCACTCACCTCGCCCACTCACCACGCACACTCACCACGCCCACTCACCAAGCCCCCTGATCACGCCCTCACCACGCCCACACACCACGCCCCTCACCCCCCCTCAACAGGCCACAACACCATCTCCCCTCACTACGCACCCTGATCACACTCTTCACCATTCCCCCTCTATACGCTCCCACTCCACGCTTTCTCACCATGCGCCCTCACCATACGCTCCCCCACGCCACTTTACCACGTCCCCTCTCAATGCCCTCTATACATGCCCTGTGCATGCTCCTTCTCCACGCCCTCTCTATCGCCTTCTCCACGCCCCTCCCACGCTCCCTCTCTATAACAGGCTTCCGAATGGCGCGCCCCACACCACGGCTTCGCCCCCGTCATCACTCCCAACGCTTCCACCCCACCCCACTGCATTTTCCATTTCCCGCCGCTCGCCATTTCCGTTTACTCATTCCTCGCTTCTCACCACACTTGGCCACCCACTACACTCCGTCTACAACCACTTCCCGCCATTCGCCACTTCTCGCCGTCATCAATTCCCGACACTCCCCACTCCCCGCCACTCCATTCACCACCCACCGCAACTGCGACTAAGTGCTTAGCGCCAGTCTCCACCAAACATCGCCTCCCGCCAGGCTCCATTTCCTGCTGCTACCGATTCCCACCCAATGCCCATCACCGCTAAGTATTACATTACTCCCCCGGCCAACCTTGCCCGGCGTCTCCATGCCGTGCCCATTCTACCCATGGGCTTCCTGCCTCTGCCAACGCCCTCACGCCCCGCCTCACAGCGAGCGCTCGGGGCCACGGGAAGCGCCTGCATCCCGTCCCGCGCAGCACCCACGCGCGGCCAGAGGAAAGAGGTACCGCGAGACGTGGCTCAGGGCATCGACTCTGACCGGGAGGTCCTAGGCTCGAGTCCCGACGGTGGAAGGATATTAGACACTGATTAGACAGCTAGGTTGAGTTCAGCGATTGTCTGGAGGACAATTCTAGCGGCCGGCTGCTCTGATCGATAGTTTTTCCGTGGTTTCTCCGATCAACACCAGATGAATGCCGGAGCAGTACCTAAACAATGGGGCACGGACCACGCGCGATCTTTTCTTCCTTTTACTTGTCTTATCCTCACCCCATACATGCACACATACTTACATGCACTGCACCAACACACATGTAGGGAGACCGGTCAAGAACTTAGAACATGTTCTGGCTGGTGCGATGCCCCGCTGGTGAAAGATGTCTGGTTAGGGAATACCCGCTACTTACGAGACTAATGACCTTCGCTGTTGACGCGCCCGCTCCAATAACAGTAATTATAACAATATGCTGAACGAACGTATTTGCCTCGGTTTAGAGCCTATCGCTTGGTACAACGGGCGTTATGTGAAAAATATTACGTAATTCCTAATACATGACAACAATATCATTATTTCGCTCAGAGAGAACGCATAAACCTTTTGCCAAACGTCCATTTGGCTGAAGTCCACCATTTGGCTGAAGTCATTTTCCATCATTCAATAATGTGTTGAATAACGTCACGGCTGTCCTCGAGCATTGGCCTGATATCTTACGATCTCTCTCTCTCTCTCTCTCTCTCTCTCTGTCTCTCTCTCTCTCTCTCTCTGACACTAGTAGTTTACTACGCCTCAATGGTGGTCGTATGTAACATAATATCGGACGTATTAGCGTATTACTAGTTCTCGGTATGTTTGCCAATACTGATGAGAGCGTCGCTGTCTGTTTACATTACAGCAGCGCATTCGAGAAGCTCGCATCACCCGCGAGCCTGCAGGTAGAATACAATGCAGCGAGCTACGAAAGAAACAAAGAAAGTTGTATGAACTGCGTGTGCACAAAACTAATATTATTCACATATCAGTAATATTAAAATATATCGCATTTCAGTTACTTTCCTTGTACCCCTTGTCTCAACAAAAATCGATATTATTGGCAAGTAGATCGAGCTACGATAACTAATCTCCTTTGTATGTCAAGCTTCTATTGTTCAAATGTTATTGCAAAATTAAGGATATAATAGTCTGTTCAGAAGTATGTACTATGTGTTCAGATGTGTACTTTCCAAACAATACTATTAAAGTACGATTATTTGTAGTTTTCGCAGTCGCTCCCTACCCTTCTTTGGGTTGCCCTGGAGTACGAATATCTAGATCTCACGACCGGACGTAAAAGTAGCAATTCCTCATCAATTGTTGGAAAACTGAGCAAGTGGATAAATAGCTTGTAGTAGCATGTGGGACCGCAGTGGTTGTGGTACGAGTTGTAGCCTCGATTTGGTCCCTGTATTTAAGCCAGTGGTGGATCAATGACTGAGAAGACTAAGTGCAAGCTTAGACCTCCCATTGGAAGGTCACCACAATGATTTATTAACTAATTTTTAATTTTAGTTCGCATTAACACAGTGAGAATTAAACATGTAAAAATTATTTCAAGTAACACTTTTAAATGGAAATCTTGAAGTTATTTTTCATTTTGAATGTTTGCGTTCAAGATTTTAACAATATTGTGGGTATGCGAAGATTGATTAATGTGTGATTCCAGGCGCGTCAAGAGTTAAGATCATTTGTCCCGTAGGTACAGTCTATATTTTATCGCGATTTGTGTTGGTGATCTTTTCCCGCTGGATGGTGAGATTCGGCGCCAACGTACACGTCGGTTTCAGGTTGTTTTTTTTTTTCTTTGTGGGGTCTTCCACAAGTGGGGCACCCAATCGGCCGCAATCCGGACAGGCTCTAAGCTACCGACTGGTTTTCCGGCATGTGTGGTAGTGTAGTGCATGTAAGTGTGTGTGTGTGTGTGTGTGTGTGTGTGTGTGTGTGTGTGTGTGTGTGTGTGTGTGTGTGTGTGTGTGCGCGCGCGCGCGTAAGGGGTGAGAATATGACAAGGAAGAAGAAGGGTAGATCCCGCAATTCATGATCTGTTTGTTAGGGTATTCTGTTTGGTCCGGCATTCGCCTGGTGAGAATCCACGGCATGCTTTAAGCTTCTTAAGATATTAAAAATTCGTCCCTTGCGGCAGCGCCGTGGGGCGAAGGAGATATTGGTTTGCGCAGAAAAGGAAAGTCGCCGAGCGTGACCAGTTCGACAAACCCAATCTGGACCGCGCGTCCGGCCACCTTTAGATCGTCCAGGCCGTCGGTGGCGCGTTTCAGAATGGGCCGCACGGGTGAGGGATAGGTCGGCCTTTTTCCGTCACCCTCCTCACCCCTTCCCCCCCTACACCCCCACTCGCACTCCGCACAAAAGCTCGCGCTGATTCGTGCACCCGCCGCGCAGCACCGCCGGCATAGCAGCCGGAATTCCTTCCCGCCCTGGCACTGCTGCTGCACGGTGGTAGGAAAGGCGAAAAAAAGGGCCAAAATTGTTTTTGTTTATGCTGCGCCATTTACATGATTCAGTCAGGAGCAATGTGATAAGTGCCAAACTAATTTCTGAGGTATATAAAGGAAAAGGCTTTCGCGTTAATTTGTTTTTCTTTGTGGGGCAGGTGATTTCAAAAGTGTCTTGCCGGTATAAAGGGAGTACCTCAAGGCTCTCCCATTTGCCCCAACAAGTTGCAAATGCATCAACGAATATATAAACTCCGAACATAGAAAATCTATCGCGCTTGTCGCTAATCTACAGACCGCTTCTCTACGAAGCTACTCTAGTGAATTTATAGTTTGAGCCTATGTTTTAAGCAATCCTTTCAGACGTGAAGATGTTTGGGAGAAAAATCAAAGTACCTAGTGATTTATCCCCCCCCCAAAAAAAAATTATACAATTTTATTGCAGTCAGTGAATTAAAAAAATCCTCATTTTTTTAACTCACGCAATTATTAATGTTGTGACTCATAAGAAAGGTATTTTTGTCCATTTTTTCCTCAATGGAGACCATAGTGAGCCTTCGCACCAGCAGCGCCTACGGGCGGGTAGGCGGGTGGGCGCGCGCGTTGATATTGGATCCAGAGAAGCAATTTCACGGAGGTAATACCAACCAAACAACGAGAAACAGGCAATCGGAGGCGCGTCCCTGGGGCGCGCGGCGGTCGCGCCCTCGCCCGCGCCCCGCCCCCGCCCCCGCGCCCGCCCTGCGCCGCTCGGCCCAGCCGCCGGCCGCTCAGGTGGCTGGAATCGGGGCAAGATACGCGGGCGGGCAGGGGCGGGGACGAGCTCGCTAAGGCACGTTAGGGTGGTGAAGTATTACGCACATTGGAGGAATCTGGATCCACAGCACTTGTTTAATAATTCTTGCTAAAGTAACAACAACAACAATATAATAATAATAATAATAATAATAATAATAATAATAATAATAATAATAATAATAATTATTATTATTATTATTATTATTATTATTATTATTATTATTATTATTATTATTATTATTATTATTATTATTATTATTATTATTGCGGCTGTGTGACAAAGTTGAAGAGCGCGCCTAAAGCGGCGCGAGGCGGCAACGGCTGCGGGTGGCGGCTGGGCATCAGACCGGCAAAGACGCCCGGCCAATGAGAAATAATCAGCTAGCCGGCGAGCCGGTGGCCGTGAAGCGAGGCTACGGCGCCGGCTGCTTGATAAGGGAGCGCCGCCAGAGACGCAGCAGACTGAGCGGGAGATATAGATTGGAGAAACTTTTGGTAGAGTGTGCATTAGGCAAAATGATTTTCTGACCGCTATTGTACATATTTCCGTTTCTATGTAAATGTTTCCGTTACTGTGTAAATAAACTTGTTGTTTGGAAAGTGAGTGTTTTTCTGAACATAACAATAATAATAATAATAATAATAATAATAATAATAATAATAATAATAATAATAGGGGACCGTGATCACTAAGACAGTAGTATCGTAGTGATCTCGGACCCAAGGGTCGCGGGTTCGAGTCCCGCCTTGGGCATAGTTGTTTTTGTGTTCGTCCTTCCACCCCTTATCATCACCATATCGTTTCATCTTCGTATTTACCATACCGTTAGAACCAATGGTGGTCTATAATGGCCTAGATGTTGATGCTACCTTACATAACAAATTTTAAAAAAATTAGTTATACTGAGAATGAGAACAAAAATCAAACTTGAATTAGTGTTACGTAAAAGTATATCCTTTATATTAAAGTACTATTAATTCTAAAACAGTTTTACAGCTTTGTTATAAGTGTATTATGTTGTAGAGAAAATACATTTTGGAGGCTTATCGAGGCAGCTACGTCGAGTTCAGTCGCTGTCTGGAGGAGCATTCTAGCGACCGGCTGCTCTGATTGGTAGTTTTCCGTGGTTTCTCTGATCAACACCAGACGAATGGTGGAGCAGTACCTTAACAAACGGGCCACAGACCGCGCAATATCTTTCCTACCTCTTCCTTTTCCCATCCTCTCCCTCTTACACACACTCACACTAACATGCACTACACTACCACACATGCCGGGAGACCGGTCGGGAGCTTAGAGCTTGTCCCGGCTGGGGCGGTGCCCCGTTGGTGGGAGATACCTGATTGAGGGATCCCCAGCTAGCTGACGGTAGGTCGGCCGGATCTCGCCATACGGCGGGAGAGGACCACCACCACTTCTCGAGCCTAAAACATGCCCTACACTTACGGAACTAATGACCTCTGTAGTTGGCGCGCCGGAATCACTAACAATCTTCATAGATTCTCCACTACGTCCGCATTTCTCCTGTGTGTTCTTTCATCCGAATCTCTATTATCTGAGCAAGTTCCTTGTGGCGCTGTCTACGTTCCTAAAGGGTACATAGGGTTGACGTCTTACTAGAACGCTGTCAGAGGGGAAGAGTCCCAAACTCGCACCCGCTGAATCAGAGTGCTATGTAGTGGTCTAGATAATTTTTAAGGTGTAATAATTTGGAAATACGACAAATAAGTCGTATTTTCGAGAATTACTGAGTGAAAACTGCTTTGCGGCGGCAATGGTGTAACAGTGTATTGGGCTGTTATATCCAAGTTCGCGGGTTGAAACCCGATGGAAACCGTTGATTTTTAAGGGCGAAAAAGTCCTTCGTACGCCTTCCTTCGCAGGGGAAGTAAAGCCGGCTGTCCCATGTAGTAGATTTACTGCATGTAAAAGATCCTGAAGCCTAAATGAAGCCTCTGTGCTAAATTCAAATTGCCTGTTTCGTCGCCCAAGTAACTTCTACCTTCTTTCTTCCCTAGTTGGTGAAAGGAGCGTAGCGAAATTTGCGTGGTCAGACGGAAGAGCAGGCCTCATGGCCTGAGTCTCACCACGTAAAATAAGGCATTCATCCATTCATAACTCCCGTGTCTCATATTCTGTGCTCGGCTCACCAACTTTCGCGTTTCCCTAAAATTTTATAGAAGAGAAAATGTGTGAAAATCTAAAAATATGAAAAGGAAATGACACCTGTAAGTCGCAAAGCTTTCTCCCACAGAACATTTTCCTGGTTTCGGGTCTGAACAGCAGTCACGCGTGTGTTTTCCCGCATCCCTGCGGAAGTTGCCGCTTTGACCGCCGCCTTGCGTGCGCATTCATAACTGTCAGGCGTAGCCCCGCCCCTCCCTCCGCAACCCAACCCTGCCCACCTCCTGCCCCGCTCCACTCCGCCCCTACGCGCTTCGCCCACCCACCGCGGCTCGCCCCCTGCCCCGGCACGCAACCTTCAGCTCCGCCCAGCCCCGCCCCGCTCCCCTCCCCAATTCGCCCCGCGCCACTCCACCCCTCCCCTCTCCACCGAGCTTAACCTTGCCCCGTTCCGCCCCGTCCGGACACGCACCGTCTCGTCACCCCGCTTCCCACCCCCACCACGCCCCACCCCGTGCTCCGTCACGCCCCTCCCCGCTCTGCCTCGCCGCGCCTCGCCTCGCTTCTCTCAGTCCATCCCGCCTCCTTCGCCATGCCCCTCCCCGCTCCCTCCGCTGCCCCACCACATTCCGTCCCGTATCCGCTACACCCTCCCTCCTCGGCCAGCCATTTCCAGCGCTGCCTCGCCGTGCCCCGCTCGCCCTCCCAATTCACCGGGCTCCACCCCGCTCCGCCCCGCTCCGCCCCGCTCCGCCCCGCTCCACCCCGCTCCGCCCGCTCCGCCCGCTCCGCCCCCCCGCTCCGGCTCCGCCCGCTCCGCCCGCTCCGCCCCGCTCCGCCCCGCTCCGCCCGCTCCGCCCCGCTCCGCCCCGCTCCGCCCCGCTCCGCCGCTCCGCCCAGCTCCGCCCGCTCCGCCCCGCTCCGCCCCGCTCCGCCCCGCTCCGCCCGCTCCGCCCGCTCCGCCCCGCTCCGCCGCTCCGCCCCGCTCCGCCCCGCTCCGCGCCGCTCCGCCCGCTCCGCCCCGCTCCGCCCGCTCCGCCCGCTCCGCCCCGCTCCGCCCCGCTCCGCCCCGCTCCGCCCGCTCCGCCCCGCTCCGGCCCGCTCCGCCCCGCTCCGCCGCGCTCCGCCCCGCTCCGCCCCGCTCCGCCCCGCTCCGCCCCGCTGAGCTCCGCTCTGCCCCGGGGCCACCCCCACCCTCCGACCCGCTACACACCGCTCCGCTCTGCCCAGCCCCGTCACACATCACCCAGTCATCCCGCACCCGACCCAATGCAAGCTCAACCCCCTGCCCAGGCACGCCCCTCCCCGCTTCGTCACGCCGCGCCTCGCCCCACACATCCCCCAACTCCGCTTCACCCCCCGTCCTGTCACATCCCTCCCCGCCCCGCCCCGCGTGGTGTGGCGCTGCTTCGCGTCGCCTGTCGCGCGCGAGGGCTTAACGAGATTTTTGGCGCTGAGTGAGCCGACACTCGACGGGGGTTTAATCCTGGGGGCGTCGCCCGTCGCACGCCCCCCCCCCCTCTCCTCACCAGCGCCATCGCGCGGGCCGCGAGCGCTGTTAGCGACGCACGTCTTGCGCCAATTTCACAATGGGCTATAGCAATCCAGAACATATCGGGAGTATACATACTTTCATTTTTAAATGAATCGGTATATAGAAGTAAAATACGTTAAGCTCCTTCTGCCTCACGCAATGCTCTCTTAAAACAAATAGTGCATCATCATTGACGATGAATACAACAATAATAACAGTAATTATAATATAAAACTAAAAACCGGGAGCGGTTGTCAGTGCATCAGCTGATGTCACTGCAGCGCCTCTGACCGGGAGGTCCTAGGTTCGAGTCCTGACAGCGGCAGGATTTTCGACACTAGCTTTTCAGCTAGGTCAAATTCAGTCGCTCTCTGGAGGAGAATTCTAGCGGCCGGCTGTTCTGATCGGTAGTTTTCCGTGGTTTCTCCGATCAACACCAGGCGAATATACCCTAACAAACGGGTCACGGATCACGTGCGATCTTTCCTTCCTCTTCCTTGTCATATTCTCACCCCTTACAATAACATGCACTAGACTACCACATATTCCGGGAGACCGGTTGAGAGCTTAGAGCTTGTCCCGACTGGGGTGGCGCCCCGCTGGTGGGAGAGTCCTGGTTAGGGGGAAACCCCACTAGCCGACGGTAGGTCGGTGCCGGATCTCGCCATCCATCTCCCGAGAAAAAATATGCACTACACTAACGGGACTAATGTCCAAAGTAGTTGACGCGCCCGGAAACACGAAAAAAACAATCAATGTAAAAGTAAAAAATATTAAAAGGAAGTACTGATATTGATTCAAAAATTTATGTACTATTTGTTTGTCATTGAGTACAAATCGATAAATTTTATATTAAACTAAATTACAGAAGAATTGAAAACATGGTATTGAAGGAATGTGACCTCCAATATTACGCGACTTCTATATTTCGCCATAACACAACAAATATAAACATATATACTATTTTCGTATTGCATAACAAAACATCAATACAAGGAGTAATTTTAAATCGTTGCTACTGTCCACCCAGTGTCCATAATCCTGAAGGATTTCATTTCGCAATATATCTCGGGAGTAGAACTGAGATTTTGGGCCATTTCCCTTCTTCCCGGTGTTATGGTTCCGCCTTGTCTCTGGCAGAGGCGGAGAGAAATATCATCCCCGCTCACAGTACACAGATTCCCCGGCGTAACGGATAGTTACTCGCGAGCTCCTTTATCCACTGGCGCAACGGAGGTAAAGCACGCGGGCCGGCTCCTCGGGCTCTCGCCACTTTGCGGCATAAAAATTTGACAGTGGTAAGTTATTTACGAGCCGCCTTAGCGGCTTCCTAAAAGGGCGGCCGCGGCGCTCCTCGCGTGCTCCGCCTCGCCCCGCCCCACCCGCCACGCTCCGCCGCCCCCCCGCCCCGCCCCGCCGCGCCCCTCCGCCCCGCCCCGCCGCGCCCACATCACCCCTCCCCGCCGCGCTCCCCGCCACACTACGCCATGCCCTGACCCCTCCCCGCCCGCGCCCCGCACACGCCCCCGCCACACGCACTCCTGCCATTCGCCCTGCTGCCACGCTTCCCTGCCACCTCCCTCGCCACCCTTCCCTGCCACGCCCTCTCTGCCACGCTCCTGCCACGCTCCCCTGCTACGCTTCCCAAGCATGCCTCTGCCACGCTTCCCCGCTGCGCTCCCCGCGCGCTCCCTGCCATGCTCCTACCGCCACGTTTCCCCACACACGCTCCTGCACGCCTCCCGCGCCTCCGCCACGCCCTCCACTGCCGCTCCTCCTGCCACGCTTCACGCCCTCGCTCCCCCTGCCACGCTCCAATCGCTGCGCTTCCTTGCCACTCACACGCCCTCCCACCACGCTCCTCCCACGCTCCCTGCCACGCTCCCCACCACGCCACGCCACGCCCTCTGCGCGCTCTCTCTTGCGTGGTTCGGCCCGCCCCCTCCCCCTCCCTTGCGACTCCATCCACGCCCTCTGCCTCTGCCTCCCGACTCCCCCCGAAGAGATGGCTCAGAGCATCAACTGATGTTACTGCAGTGCCTCTGACTGGAGGTCCGAGTGCCGACGGCGGCAGGAGTTTCGACAATAGCTGCATAGCTAGATTGAGTTCTATCGCTGTTTGGAGAATTCTAGCGGCCGGCTGCTTTGATTGGTAGTTTCTCCGATCCATGCTAGATGAATGCCGGAGCGATACCCTAACAAATGAGCCACGGCCGCGCGCGATCTTTCCTACCTCTTTTTTCTTCTATCCTCATCCCTGACACACTCACATACATACACTTCAACTAACACGCCATACACTAACACACATGCCGGGAGACCGTTCTGACCGTAACAGCTTGTGCCGGTTGGGGCGGTTCCACGCTGGTAGGAGATACCTGGTTGGGGAAACAACACAAGTCGACGCTAGGTCGGTGCGGATCTCGCCATTCAGCGGGGAAAGATCACTGATACCTCACGATGAAAAAAATACGCTACACTTACGATGCTAATAACCTCAATAGTTGAAGTCGGAATCACTAACAATCAATCAATCAAACCGATCATCACCAGGCAAATCCAGGAGCAGAATCCTAACAAAAGGGTCAACAACAGCGCGCGACTTTTACTTCGTCTTCCTTGTCCTATCCCCACCTCTTACTACACACTTACATGCACTACACTACCATACATCCCGGGAGCTTAGAGCTTGTCCCGTCTGAAGTGCTGCCCCGCTGGTTTGGGATACCTGGTTGGAGTAAACCTTGCTAGCGAGAGGTATGGCGGGGCCGGATCTCGCCATCCAGCGGCAGAAGATCATCGCCACCTCCCGAGTAAAAACATGTAGTAAACTTAAGGGATTAATGATCATAGCTGGTTGGCGTGCTCGTAATCACCAGTCACTCAATCAAAATAAACAGAAAAATAAAGACTCGCCCCATCCTGTTCTTCAACAGTGTGCACCCCAGCCCGTCTCGCCATCCCCTCCCACCACATCTGCATCACCCTTTCTTTTCTTCACCCTACCTCCTTATGATCCCGACCGCACTCTCTGGCCGTGCCCCGGCCTGGCTATAATCCATTCATCTCCACGAAATGGCTCAACCTCCGCGCATCCCGGTCTTCCTCTCTCTCACTCCGCCATTTCCTCAGCGTTCTCTTGCTCCAGCCCTTCCCTGCTCCTTTTCTTTTCCTCCGCCTCATTCACCCCCTCCACCCCCCTTCCTGGCGCCGGGAGAGATAGCTCAGTTCATCAACTGATGTCACTGCAGTGCCTCTGACCAGGAGACTCTAGGTTCGAGTCGGGACGATGGTAGGATTTTTCGACTGTAGCTTGTCAGCTAGGTGTAATTCAGTCGCTGTCTGGGAGAGAATTCGAGCCGCCGGCTGCTCTGATCGGTAGTTTTCTGTGGTTTCTACGATCAACACCAGGTGAATGCCGGAACAGTACCGTCATAAACGAACCACGGACTACGCGCGATCTTTCCTTCCTCTTCCTTGACCTATCCTCACCCCTTACACACACTTAGACTAACATGAACTACACAATCACACACCTCGTGAGACCGGTCTGGACCTTAGATTTTGTCCCGGCTGGGGCGGTTCCCTGCTGATGGGAGATACCTGGTTGAGGGGGAAACCCTGCTAGCCGACAGTAGGTCGGCGCTGGATCTCGCCATATATCGAGGGAAATTACCGCCTCTGCCGAAGAAAATCATGCAGTACACTTACGGGACTAATGACCTGAGCTGTTGACGCGTCCGGAATCACTAACAACCAATCAACCAACCAACCAACCCCCTTTGTGTCGTGTTCCTCGACGCCCCCTCTCCTGCCACGGCTACAGCCGCCTTTATGGCGTGGACCACGCTCCCCGCCTATTCCCAGTCTTGGCGCGTCCCCAAAACGGCTAAATGTAAACCCCAATTCTCTTCATCCTCGTTTCCCGCACTGGCTTCTGTCCTGCACCGACTGTTTTCCTCTCTCCGTGCTCCGTCCGTTTCTTTGGCTTCGTTTCAGCCCCCGTGTGACTCCGTATCCTCTCTGTGCTTCCACCTCCCTGACCGAAATCCGTCCTTTCCTCCCCGAAATTATTCAACCTCCTTGTCCATCCCGACTTTTCCTCTCGCTCATTCCGCTTTCTCTCGCTGCGTCCTCCATCCCGCCCCCTCAGCACTTCCCTCCTTCCCCTTCCGCCCCTTGCTCAATCACCATTACACCACATTCGCGGCGGCGATGGTGTAACGGTTAGCGTAACGTGCTGTTATACCAAAGTTCGCGGGTTCAAACTCGATCGAAGACGTGGATTTTTAAGAGTGAAGAAATCGTTCGTACGCCTTCCTTCGGAGAAGTAAAGCCGGCTGTCCCATGTAGTAGATTTACAGCATGTAAAAGATCCTCAAGCTTAAAAGAAATCTCTGAGTTTCAAATCGCCTGTTTCCGTCTCCCAACATAATACCTTCCTCCTCCTCCTCCAGATAGTGAAAGGAGTGTAGAGAAATTGTACCCAAGTTCGCGGGTTCAAACTCGATCGAAACCGTGGGGTTTTAAGGGCGAAAAAATCCTTCGTACGCCATCCTTCGGAGGGGAAGTAAAGCCGGCTGTTCCATGTTAGTATATTTACTGCATGTTAAAGATCCTCAAGCCTAAATGAAGCCTCTGAGCTAAATTCAAATTGCCATTTCGTCACCCAAGTAATACCTTCTTTCTCCCCTAGAAGGTGAAAGAAGCGTAACGAAATTTGCGTGGTCAGACGGAAGAGCACGCCTTATGGCAAGCGCCTCGCAACGAAAAATAAGTCATTCATTCATTCATTTTTGCTTCGCAACCACACTCTCTTCCCCTGCCCAGCTCTGGCGTCTCCCGACTACCCCCGCTCTCATCTTCCGCGATGTCCCTTGCTTCACCCCATCAATGCCGCCCTCCTCCCTCCACACCTGCGTCACCTTCTCTTTGCCCTCAGCCCTTCTTTTGACTCCAACCCCTCTCTTAGTCTGTGCCTCGTCTTAGCCATAATCTGTTCCTCTCCCCCTACTCCGAAATGACTTGATCTTCTCGCCCGTCTAGGATGACTTTTCGTCTCGTTCACATCCCCCGGCTTTTGAGTGCCGTCTTTTCGTACCAGCCTTTCCCCGCTCCTTTTTAATTGATTCTCCTCATTCACTCCCTTCTTCCCGTTCCGTGTCCCTTTTCGTCCGTGTTTCCCTTTCTCCAGCCCCTCTGTTTCCTCCAGCCTCCATCTGACTACGTTCTTGAAACCGCTTTTCGTATACTCCGCTCTGACCATAATCCGCCTGTCTCGTCCCAGAAATGGCTCATACCTCTTGCGTGTCCAGCTCTGTTCTGTTTTTCCCTCCTCCTCCCTTCACCTCTTTACCCCGCGGCATTTTCTTTGCGTTGACCCTCTCCTACCTCCTCAGGCCCGTCCTTTTCTTGCGCTTTTAAAGCCACTTTCTTCCGGTCCTGACTCCGTTACTGCCCCTGCGCGTCCCGCCGCCTTGCCTTTAACCCGTTCCACTCTTCTCTGAAAGTGCTCAATCTCAACCTCGTCTCGCCCTGACCCTCCTCTCGCACTGGGCACTGTTCCGCCCCTCCGCGCTGTCTCCTCTCTCTCTTTCTGTCTGTCTGTCTGTCTCTCTCTCTCTCTCTCTCTCTCTCTCTCTCTCTCTCTCTCCGTCACTTGCCTCTGACCGGGAGGTCCTAGGTTCGAGTCCTGGCGGCGGCAGGATTTTCGACACTAGCTTTTCAGCTAGCTGGAATTCAGTCGCTGTTTGGAGGAGAATTCTAGCGGCCGGCTGCTCTTATCGGTAGTTTTCCGTGGTTTCTACGATCAACACCAGGCGAATGCCGTAGCAGTACCCTACCAAACGGGCCACGGACCGCGCGCGATCTGCCCTTCCCCTTCCTTGTCCTATCCTCTCCCTTTACACACTCACATACACTAACATGCACTACACTACCACATATTGCGGGAGACGGGTCAGGAGCTTAGAGCTTGTCCCGGCTGGGGCGGTGCCCCGCTGGTGGGAGAGTCCTGGTTAAGGGGAAACCCCACTAGCCGACAGTAGGTCGGTGCCGGATCTCGCCATCCAGCGAGGGGAAAATTCCCGCCATCTTCATAGAAAAAACATGCACTACACTAACGGGACTAATGACCGAAGCAGTTGACGCGCCCGGAAAAAGTCATTCAATCAATCAATCAATCTCCGCCACTTGCCACCTCGCCCTTCTTGCGTGCCGTCACCACCTGTGTCACAACCACATTTCGACTGTAACCCCGCCCTGGCCTTAATCCTCTCCCTCGTCCTCCACCCCGAAACGGCTCAACCTCAAGCTCGCCCGCCCCATCGGCTCCTCTCGATAAGTTACCTGCCCCGCCCCTTTTGCGCCGAACTCTCCCTCCGTTTCGTGCCCCATCCCTTTCTTTTGCACCGCTCCGCCCCTCGTGCGGAACGTCTCAACCTCAATCTTCAGAGCGCTTCCCTCCTTCATCTTGCCCCCAGTCATTAGACTTGCTCAAATCCCGCGGCAGCCATCACGGTTGCCCCGATCCTGACCCGCTCCCTTTGCGGGCATTTTGCCCCCCCCCTTGTGGCTTCACTCCTCACCCGAATACACTTGGCTGAGCGAGTGAAGCTGCGCCATCTGGACATTATAATCCTGAGGATGGGAATGCCCCATTGTGATAAACGCTCGGTACTATGAAGCTCTGATTTACCAAGGTTGTGATTGGCGGCCTAGTCGTTCTTCGCTTCAATCCCGTTCTGTGCCGTGTCTTGCTCTGGTCTTAATTCACCACTGAAACTGCTTCACCTCAACATTGGGCCCTCGTTCCCTTCTCTGTCTGTTCCCTCATTCGCCCATTCCGTCCTTCCTTCGCCCCATCACTCCGCCCTCGCGTCTGCCCCCGCTTCTGCCCTGCCCTATTGTATTCTTCAGAAACCGTGGTGCGTGAAAAACATGGGAGCTGGAAAGAGGACCAGAGCCCCCCCCCCACGTTTAATCCGCTTTTGCCCTGTTTCCTCCCCTAGATCTTCGCTGATTAGTCCGTATCAACAGTAGTCTTGTCCAATCAGATCTATCATATCCCCTCCCCAACTCGTCCCCGGCTCGTCTGATCTATAGCCCGCTCCTTGCACTCGCAGTACTTAGCGCTCTTGCACTAGCTTTTTTTCCTCTGCGCCATTTCTGCCCTGCCGTGGTCCGGCACCAATCCCCTCCCTTTACCTGCCCTTCTTTCTGTTTTCATATTCCCTAAGCCCTCTTCCTCATCTTGATTTGTACTGTCTCCCCGTCTGTAGTTCCTCATTTCATTCCTCCTTGTTCTACCCTTTGCCTTCTGCCTCTATCTTTCCTCTTCCCTTCCAGCCCTCTTCCTCCAAGCCTCCAAGATTGTTGGCCTGCTTGCATGTAGGTTCGAAGAAACACAAGTAGTTTCTCCTCTTTCCCAGCCTCCCTAACGTAAGCCTTAGCCAAACGATTTGGTAGTATTCGCTCACGCCGCTACTTTCTACCACTTTCTTTCATGTAGAAACTCCTCACAGCCTCTCTTTTCTTAACCTCCTCTCCTTTCCTCAGGCCACGTTTCCGTTCCTTCACCTTTCTCTGGTTCTCATTAATCCTCTTCACTTCTGTCTCAGGTGACATTCCGTTTCCCACGTTCTTTCTCTTCCTCTACTCACTCAGCATTGTACTCTTGCCACCTCTTTCATCCTGCTCAGCCTCGTATACTACCCCGACGGCAGTAGTCTTGCACATTTCCTACCCCGTGTTCAGCCTTTATTCCTTTGTGCAACACCAACTCCACCTAAGGCATTATCGCATCCCGACCTCAATATTTCCACACATTTCCGGCCATCACCTTCTCCACGTTCAGCTCCTACCTGCTTATTCCCATTTCACATCTCCCCATTACCTTTTTCCCCTCTCTCCTTTTTCCTCTGCCTGACCTCGTCCGAATTTCTGACGACAAACCGACTCGGTCCCTTTTCGAAGTTCGGCTCCGCCTCCGTTCTTCCTTTTTTATTCCTTTTGCCGACACTTCCCTGCGTCTGCACTCTTTTCCATATTTGTGTTCAGCCTGACTCTTCCCATTCCAAATCACTCTCAGACTTTCTGCTCATGGCTCTGCTCGCCTTAGTCATTGATTCATCTGGATCGCGCCATTTTGAAATACTTCCCACAATATCCTCAACCTAGGCTCCTTTCTGCCATACCGTCTTCCACTGCCTCTACACCGCATACACCTGCACAACGTTTACATTTCGTCCCCTCCTCACCTCGCCTTCGGATCGTGTAAATTTCTAGTCCGCTTCCTGCCCTCGCATCGCCGCCCGACTTTTCCCGTCCCCCTGCGTCCTCCCCTCCTGTGAGAGAGCCTAGGGGAGTAATGGCACGTTTGCCTTCCACTACTTCCGTCTGAGTTCGATCCCCGGCCAATCCCTAAGGAATTTGTGGTGAAAAGTGAACTCCCGGTAGGTTTTCGTTGGGTTCTGCCTCTCATCCTTATTCGCAATTGCTCCATCCTCATTCACCCCATCATTTTTGCTATATCTACCGTTAGATCACAACTCACCTCGTTACCCGTTACTCGTGCGCTGTTAGATCATATCTCACAAGTTCCAGTGATCCTTCGTAGTAGATGGATCCCCAAATCACAATAAGTTATCAAGTATATAAATAAGTAAAAAAGTAAATGAATGAATGAGTGAGTGAATGAATGAGAGAGTGAATGAGTGAGTGAGTGAATGAATGAGTTAAAGAAAGAATGAGTGAATGAGTGAGTGAATGAGTTAAAGAATGAATGAATGAGTGAATGAGTTAAAGCATGAATGAACGAACATGAAACTTTCCCGCTCATAACACGTCCCTCGCCCCGCGTTCGCTTATCTCTTTGCGGTCCTGCTCCTCCACCGTCTCCTTCCTTCTGCGTCAGCCCGTTGCTTCCTCCCTGCCTCGCCCCCCCCCTCCCACCCCGTGCGCCCGGGGCGGTGCGGTGTCGCATTGGCGAGGAGCCAGCGTGTGGTCGCTGGCGCCGCCACAGCGCATCGCCTGCGAGAACCCCAAACACCTTCACTCGCAATCCGCAACTAGCACAAACGCATAAACGGAACACGGTTGGATAATGGGTGGTGATTCAAATAGTTGTACTTGTAAAGGTAGTTGGGATAAGTTGACTTAACAAAACAATTGCCAATGTGACTCCCTTTGCTTGCGCATTTCCAAGTCGAGAGTGAGGCTCTGGCTTACGGACTCAACAAAACTAAAGCATTTTTTAGTATTGTCAATGAAACATCATTTTGCATCAAAATACCGAAACGCCCTACATCCACCCATTTCCGTCGCGTAACTGCTCCTAAAGAATTTGTACTTTAATAAAAACGCGCATTCTCCATATGTTACAGCTGCTAATGAAAAAGATACTCGCGACCCGGACTAGGGTCGATATGTCAATTCCAAGAGGGGGGAATATTTATTTTATCTTCCAAGATTCGGTAGCTAGTACCAAAACAAGTCTGCTCTAATCTGAAAACGTTAGTAGTGCTGTGCAATCTAATATTTGTAAGTTAAAGAGGCAGAACACTTGATGTCGGGGTTGATAATGTTGTTTATGAGAATGTTGCAGTGGTGCATTTTCGCCCGAAATGATGTATCTTGTACATCAGTTACCTATTATATGTTAATAATATTTGTAGGATGTATACATCTATGTAATGTTTTCGCTAAGATATCTAGTATATTTCTCTATAATATACAACAACTTATTACATTGTCAGAGTGCGTGAGTGAAGATGTGATGTATTGCAAGGTTCTGTAATCAGTCACCTTATATATTTTTTATATTTTACATCTGTTATTTCTATGTATATCATGTGGTTTGTTACATGATCCTCTAGAGTGCCGTTACTATGTCATTTAACATTTTATTTTCGTATTATGAAGAATTATAATTGACATAAGAAAGTGAATAACGTGTTTTGCAGGATCCTGGGGACTGTTCCTTCTACTATATAGTTGAAGTTCTGTTAAGATTTTTAGGAAGATTTTGCTGACAACGCGTTTCGCGATATCAGGATTGTTGTTTTGTTTTGTTTGCGACTAGGGCGTCTCGGACCACACAGACACGCATAAGTGCATGTGATTCATCAAGGGATCAGCATTAGGTTGAATCCGATTTTTATCCCCCAGAGTTGTTAGTCCTGGGGAGATGGAAGATAGAAATGATGAAGATAATGACGGATAAAGGACGACACACACATACAGACATACACAAACACACCATGCCCGAGGCGTGACTCGAACACGCAATCCTTCCGTCCAAAATCGCCATGGCACTACGGCCTTAGCGATCTCGACTATCCGGACTGGCTGGGTATTATATTATTATTATTATTATTATTATTATTATTATTATTATTATTATTATTATTTTCTCGCAAATCGGCCGTCTTGGACCACGCATACATGCACTTGCACGGGCTCAGTGTCATTTATCACGTTGCACGTCTTACATGAAATGAATCAGGGGGATCAACACCAGGCTGAATCCGTTTTTTATACCCCAGGGTTGTTAGTCCTGGGGGGATGGAAGATGGAATGATGATGATCATGAAGGATAAATGGACGACACACACAAACAGACATGCACAAACACGCTCACGCCCGACGCGGGAATCGCACTCGTGATCTTTCCGTCCGAGATCGATACGGCACTACTGCCTTAGCAATCTCGGCAATCCGGACTGGCTATTATTATTATTATTATTATTATTATTATTATTATTATTATTATTATTATTATTATTATTGTTGTTGTTGTTTTTGTTGTTGTAGTAAGTTAATATTGTCGCGCGAATGGTTGTGGCGTTCCGCAGGGTCCTGCGTCTTGCCATGCGTGTTACTAAAGCGTTGTGTGCGTTGTGTTGCAGGGTGCTGGCGGCGGGCTGGTGGCGGGCGCCGGCGTGGCGGCGGGCGCGGGCGGCGCGGGCGCGGCGGCGGCGGGGGCGGCGGGGGCGGGCGGGCAGGGCCGGCGCAAGAGCGGCGGCGCGGCGGGCGGCGCGCAGCAGCTGCGCTCGCCGGTGGTGAAGCGGCCGGCCGCCGCGCCCGTCACGCTGCAGGGCTGGCTGCACAAGCAGGGCAGCGAGGGCCTCATGCTGTGGAAGCGCCGTTGGTTCGTGCTCTCCGAGTACTGCCTCTTCTACTACAAAGGTTTGTGCGCCGACCAAGGTACCCGACAAGACACTGCGGGGGTGACTCGCTCGTGCGCGAGCGCTCGTTGAGTGTTTCGTGCTCGAGCGTCGACATAGTGCTGTTCGGTGACTGCGGTCGCTTGCTCGAGCGCTGCTCGAGCGTCGACTCGACGAGCGCTGCTCGAGCTCGAGACTCGCTATTGCTCAAGCGTCGCTCGTGCTCGAGCGCTGATTGAGCGTTTCATGCTCGAGCGCCGTAGGTTCGAGCGTCTTGCGCTCGCTCGGGGTTGACTCGCTGGTGCTCAAGCGCCGCTCGTGCGCTCGAACGCTCATTCAATGCTCGAGCGCCGTAGGTTCAAGCGTCCTGCGCTCGCTCGCTGTTACTGCGCTCGCCTGTGGCTGGCTCGCTCGCGTGCAAGCGCCACTCGTGCTCGAGCGCTCGTTGGGCGTTTAATGCTCGAGTGCCGCCGATTCGAGCGTCCTGCGCTTGCTGGCTGGCATAAGTTAAGGCGGCTACACACATTCGCTTTACGGGGAGTAGCGAGCGACCGCGCACTGAATCCTGAGTTGTAGAGATGGGTTGCTTGCAATTTATCGAGCCACAAACATTCGGTGCTCGCTCTACCCACCGCGTGTCAGTCTTTTGCACGCATCAAAGGATGCGAACATTCATCAAGCACATTAGGTGATCGGTGTTGGCGAGCGGTTGCTAGCTGCTCGGCGAATGTCCAATGTGTGCAATCGCCTTTAGAGCTGAGATTCTCACGGTTGGGTTTCACCACTTGGGGAAAGAAAAGGTGACATTTCGTGGACAATAACCTTCCAGAAGGACAAAATAAATATACGTCAGGAACCTTTCTGGTACATTTATTACTTTACATAAAAGCGAACTCAGGGTGAATAGAAATGTAATTAATCATCTGTACACAAATATTTTCTATAAACTATGGATCAGAAGAATTTAATAATTCCGACTTAATCAGTATTGCTCTATTTTTAATTGAGATATATCAGTTGCATTTAAGTTTCCCTCGTGTGCCGAATTTGCAATATGAATACAAAATATTTCGCTTTGAAAACACAATTATTCTCGCTGTTTTAGTCAGCCTAACGTAAACAAGACTTTTCATTCCCTTTTCTGCAAAAATTTGTACTTCCTGTTTAGATTTTCAATTTCGCGTCATCTTTAAATTAGCCATCTACATATGGACGCTGTCAGTTGTATCACCTGTTTAAAACTTTAATTCCTTTCTTTTCCTCGTTTAGTTTTGTGAGCGCCAATAAGACCAAGTGCGCGAAGGACAGGCTTACGGGTGACATCGTCAGCGGCATCTAAGTGTAGCGTGGCTCTTTACCCCCACTACAGGACTAAGAGCAGAAAGCTAATCAGCTACGCTAATCAAATATAGAAAAGGGACACGTTTTCTGAAGAAAAACAATCCTGACTTTTCCCAGTTTTCCGGTGCATTTTTTAAAAACTATTTTTACTGATAAGATTTGAAAAGTATTTCACATTATTATTAAAAGATACTAAAGTTGACAGTGATAAATTACAATTTTTTTAAATCAACAAATACAAATCGAGTCACTATTATTTAATGAACTAAATTTTTTAGGAGTAAAATCTAGTCATTTAACGGTCTCAAAATTTTCCCTGGCTTCTAACGATTCTTCTACAAATTTACTGATTTTTCCTAACTTTTCTAGAGCGAAGAAATTCCCTGATTTTTCTCGGTTTTCCTTGTTTTCCAGAAAGTGGCCACCCTAATATAAAATAAACCATGACTGATAGTCTCACGAGACACATCTGCGCGTGAGGTACTGATAATGTTAGATACCGCAGGGGCAGCTGGATGAAACTCCGGGAGGCGGGAGCACGAGCACATACGAAGGCATCGAAAGGTCCAAAGGCGTAAAATGGGAATGAATTACACCACAGACATTTCTCAAATCCTGAAGTATAAATTTTTAGGATTTCCCTCACGTAGGAATTTTTTCGCAAATTACTGTTGTATGTACCTTCCGAATTACTCCTGTTATGAAGATAATCGTTCATTTTAATTTCCATAAGCATCAACTTCTAAGAAAGAAGATTGCGAGTAGTTGGAGTTTATATACCCTCATAGGACCAGTCTGAAAAGTCTACGAAGTTCTACTTCTGTGAATTAATTTCCTGTATCAAGAAGATTGTTTCTTTTGAGGAGATACAATGGCCTTGAGCTTACAGCAAGTTAACCTTAAGAAATTGAAAAACGATTCGTTTGACATACAGCCATTTCACTAATGGGACTTGTTCTTTGGACCCATCATGCTCTCACTCTTGTTTGAGGAAATTTTAGTCTCAGAAGTGAACCCCAGTCATTTTCTGAATCTTACCCCGTTCCTCTGGTTCGCCATGCCTCTGAATGAACACCAGAAAGCGATTTGCATAAGACACACCTCCATTTGGTCAGTCGGCCTAGGAACCTAGATAACCTTCCTCGGCTAGCATCCAACACCGTGAATCTAATCGAGTGCCAAGAAACACTAATCACTCCGAGAGGTGGAGTAACCCCAATTCAATTGCCTCTGTTTGAATGGCCAGTAATTAGAGCGACTCCAATTCAAAGAGCTCAGCAGGATCTGTTGAGAACCCGGGGCTTAAAGACCTTCCATTGTAGATTTAATGCATTAACAGCCTGAGTATCACCAATAAACTTGGAAAACGAATGGGCGTGTGAAATTCTCAACTACAACTACAACCGAAGTCCTAGCTCCAATCCTCTGCAGGGATTGCAATTTGTCTTCTGAAATTCAGTGTATGAATTGGGTATACAGCTTGTTGATACAGAGAATCAACTATCTCACAATTCCGCCAGAGGATGTGATGGACGCCCAGCTAGGCTACGAGATGTCCAAACGCCAACAGGGAGAGGAACAATGCCATTTCTTATCAGAATGTGATGGCGTAAATAGTGGCTCCTTCTTGTCCTATGGAAGAATGTTTCTACGCGTTGAAGCTGTTGTAACATAACAACAAATTGCTCAGAAAATGCGTGTCTTGTTAATACTGAGACCTGATGGTAGATAAGATCGAATATTGCGCTTTAAAGAAAGACTTCATCGTAAAGATCCCAGCCGCAAAACTCTCAGTTACCGCACTTTTATGCATTTGGCGAGAGACTGCGTCCGTTTGGGTAACGAGATTAATGATACTTGCTGCGTCGTACATACAAGCCTTACATTTTAAAATCAGTAATACTGATAACGAGCTCTTAGTATTTTTATAAGGTGTTAGAATTTAATTAGCATGGACGTTTAATTCGATGGGTTCATATTTGCCTCCTCATTTGAATATTGATTTCAGAAAGAGCAGTTATGCCCACATGTTAAAAGGAAATATTTATGCCAAATCATATATACCTTATTCATTAAATAAAATCTGTGTACAAAATGGTTGGAACCTCCGTTATAAGATGGAATGTATTTTGCTGATGTAATAACTGAAACTAATATTACAATATAAAGTAATAAAACTACGGATATCAATAAATACGCTTACTGATACGACCCACCAAGCGTAGGAGCTTCTATTCTGTATGCTACGCTTTAAGTCCGAAATTTGGCTTCTTCGCAAATTATCCTGCTATTACACACCGATGATTTTGGCATAACCCAGAAGGTTTGGATAAAGCTTTATGAATAACTATGAACGCATCATTTCGGACATCATATCGTATGACTAATGTTGGCATAAGGACGCTGGCTAAAGTAAGGTGATCATCCTAGTGTGAGGGGTCTCGTGTGTGTATATGAAGTATTTTGGCAAAAAAGCAATGGAAATGATACATTGCCGAGACTGTAGGTTGTTTTATAAAAATCGTGTTGACCTAGGGCCGGAACCTCGGCGTTCGAACTCGGAAATACGTTGCAAAGCACTTGTTGAGGCATAGAGTGAGGTTAGGTTAGGTTATATTGTATAAATAGATTTATTTGGTCAAAAAACAGTAAAAACTGTATATGACGTATGCGAGAGAAGAATATTTGCGCACATTTCTTGAATACCAGAATCCCATCTCAACATTTTAACAATAAATAGTTAAAAGTTGATGTAATAATAATAATAATAATAATAATAATAATAATAATAATAATAATAATAATAATAATAATAATAATAATAAAAATTAGAAAAGCGGAAGATTATTAACATTTCAAAACTAAACATTTTTGTTTTCAATTTTTTTTTTCGTTTTAGAAATTTACGACTGACCGATTGGAACAGGAAACTACACACTTTCTCTCTCAGTAGTCTTAGCAATTTTCCAAAAGTAATCGGATTAGCGAATTAGTCAGATTCGAACACTAACCATACGTAACATACATAAAATCAGAATTCGTCGCGATACTACTACGCGGAGCCTGAGTGTTTTTCAGCAAAACGACATTAGAAACATTTATTCACCTCAATGTTCAATGCAAGATGGTGGCATTTCTGTCCTTGAAACAAATCGTCCTGTTTTAATCGGCACTATTCGCAACAGCAAGACAATTATGGGCTTGGTGGTTTCGTATTTTACTCCATGTCACAGTTCCTCCTTGAGTCCTCTTGTCTGAAGAACGGAGGAGGATAAATGGATGTAGCTTCTCGCTGCCACTGCGCCCTCGCGTGGGGTGGCGGTTTGCTGAACTATTTTAAGAAGCGCATTGTGATGTTCCTCACGAAGCGCCTTTGAGCTGCCACGAAAGAAGAACGTTACAGACGAGGCCTGGAAGATTCCGAGCTAGAATTTTCAATTTGCAAATTGCTCCCGAGCAACTGGAAAAGTGGAGCGTTTGGATTTTGTGGTAATTTGACTAAAACCTTTATATAGTACTCGATTAACCTACAATTTCCTATCCGTCGTACACGATTAATCCACTTGACCACCAGTCGAAACTAATAAGGTGTCATTCCATGCGTCTCAGTTTTCTGGTGAAGAACTGGTCATTTTTTTCGGATCCATCCAGAAGATTCTAAGAAATTTCTCTAAGAGTGTTGTTTTCTTTAAGCAACTAAAACGCGTTTTGGAGGTTACATCTACACTACACCTACCACATTTCACCCACCATACTACACCAACAGAGGTTATCGGTAGCTTATTCCATTTATACTGACAGCTGAAATCGATTGGCACAATTATTAGTAATTTCCTCTAAAATATTTGAAAAAAAAACAACTAAAAAATCACCTGTATTTGATCGTTTCAGTACACCTACGAGAACATTGTTAAAACGCTGTGAATTATCATCCTTTCCTTTCGTCATTTAATACGTGAATTGCTACGACTTTATTCGTCAGATTGACGATAATTTAACTTAATTTTGTAATTAAACACAAATTTTAACTAATATTTTAATCAGGAACTTCATGTAGCTTCCTTTATTCGCAAACGAATGAACCGGGCAGCTGTGTTGTTTCAAATGTATTTTTATTATGAATTTGTTAACTACAAATGGAACTTCTTAACATGAAAATATTAGTCGGAGGTGCCCCGCTAAGCTAGTATTAAGTATTATGCTGATTTGAAGTCACGTTAATCATTACAGATCGCCATGTTCGATATTTAACTTTATTCAATCTTTATTAAGTTTTAAATATTGACACAAGTGTTGAACTACTGGCCTACGTTAAATTATTCCATTCTCTATTCTGTGATAAAATATATTTTGTTATAAATCAATGACGCTTTCGTGATAACCGACGACAAAAAGTAAATTCATAGCACAAAGTTAGATATGATATCACCGTTGTTAAAAGTGAAGAACTTCATCGTTCAGAATGTTTTATGTCACACAAAAAGCAGAATAAAAAATGGAAAGGAAATAATGGCAGGAAAATAAGGTCAAGGATCATTGAGCCTGAAAAAGAAGTTAGTACGGAGGAAGAAAAAAAAGTGTGTGCAGCAAAGTTTACAGACACGATAACCCGAACATGGCTTTAGTTGGATGAACATCGTGTTTGAATTAAGGTTGCAAGAGTTACGAAAGATTTCTGTTACATTGCGAAAATCAAGGCGATAGCAAAATGAAGGAAACAAGAATGTACAAGGAAGTAGATAGGTATGAACCTGCAGGAGACCTAGGATAGAGTGATGTTTCCTAAGAAGATCGATGAATGCTACTGTTTTCGAGAATGTCGGAGGAAAAAGAGCGGAACACAGCGAAAGAACAGAAAAGTTCAGAAAAGTTCTGTGAAGAAGAAGAAGAAGAGCCGGCCCGGTGACCGAGATTGCTAAGGCAGTAGTGTCGTAGTGATCTCGGACCGAAGGGTCGCGGGTTCGAGTCCCGCCTCGGGCATGGTTGTATTTGTGTTTGTTCTTTCACCCCTTATCATCAATCACCTTATCGTTTCATAGTTACCATACCGTTAACAGCAATAGTGGTCGCTAATGACCTTAGATGTTGATGCGACCTTAAATTAAAAAAAAAAGAAAAGAAGAAGAAGAAAGGGTGATTAAGTTTGCCATAAATATCCAAATCAATACTTCTTTCTAATCCTCATATTTCACTTTGGGTGACATGCCAACCTCGTTACCAATTGAGAAACAAATGAAGCTTTTCATTCTTCGAAAAAGTTAGGCTGACAACTTTTGCATCATTGGCAACACGAAACATTGTAAAACACGGCACATTTCGTGTATAAGCTCCGTAATTCTCGATTCTGGCAACTGTAATTATCAAAAGAAGACACGCGTATTCCCATGAAAAAAGATTGTATCGAATACGTTAATTCCTGTAATAACGATAAAGCGCTTGGAAAAAGTAAAACTAATGTATTCCGAGATTCAAGCAGTTATTAAAATTGCGCAAGTGCATGCTATTCGTGTTTAACACGAGAGTGATATTCCATTTCCATTCAAGCACATTCACACTCATTTGTTCGTGAAGTAATTTTTACATGCATGAACAAGCGCATATAGAGCGCATATTGTAATGCGGATAAATGGATTAAATGTGGTTTTAAAAAGCTAACCCATTTCTTACTGCAATATGTACGTATACTGTACATTTCATGATCACTAAATAGAAATTCATTTTGTTGCTGTATAGTCAGTAAGTAGCATTTGTAGCTGATATTCCGCATGGGGTTTCTGCTTGAAAGCAACAAATTAATAGTCACTTTAATAATAATAATAAGAAGAAGAAGAAGAAAACTTAGAATAACTGCTGTTTATTAGGAGCACTTCAGCCTAAAAAGTAGAATATTCTAAATTTATTTTGTAACATATTGAAATAGTTTGATCTGAATAAATCAAATCAACGTATTGAAGTTTAATCAAAACCACAAGGTAAATTCCGATAACTATCAATTAAAAAAAATAAAACAACCTCATTTGTTTATTTTATTTATACGTAACAAATTATAATATCAACTCTGTGTTTAACGCGCAATGATGGATGACTTTTTTATTTATTCATATGAAAACATTGACACTGAACACCAAGTGTGTTTCTGCTGGACAGGGAATTCATCGCCTGGGTTGTATCAAAGATATTATGTCGAGAAACATAGACGTTCGCAGATTTTGGCATATTTGGGTTATCAGATGCAAACCGCAAAATGCATTACGCCGCAGCACACTTTGCCATCGTGCATAACTTGGAAACAATGCGTCCTTGAGCCTTAAAACCAGATTTTATGCGTGTGTGTTAGGGACATAATCTACACCGAGAGAAGTGGCCCAGGGCGTAGCGCGCTTACTTCGTATTCGGCAGGCCCGGGTTCAATCCTCGTGCCGGTCATCCTGACCGGGATTTTCGTGATTTCCCTCAGTCATGCAGGCAAATGCTGGGATGGTTCTACTAAAAGGCCACGACCGCGGCGTCGCTAGTCGAATTCGTTAACCACGTGAAGTCACGAAGGTTAAGCGAATTCGAGATATCGCGGATTCCTGGTTGGTGAGGCTCTAGGAACTCTGGGATATAACGCCGCCGAGGCAAATTGCCCTTCACCGGACCCACAATGGCTGAATACAAATCTACAAAATGATACTTTTTTGACGTTCTATCACATATTTTACGGTTCCGTCGCTCCAAATCAAGGGCAAATGAATTGAACTGGAAATTGTATTCCAGAATAAAGCTATTTTAATCTTTTTTAAGATTGTAATATTTTGCGAAAAAAACTCCGAGTTTTCGCTCCTCTGAGAACTGAAGCTATCCTGAACTTTCCGTTTCATCCGGTATGGGAACCGCCGCCATAACACATATAAATGTATTTCGTAATAAAAACACTAAATTTTTGAATTTCCGTTTAATTTCCAAGTTAACAAGTGCGGAAACATGCGGTAAGCATGTGAGGATCATTTGAGGGAACATTTGGGAGAATATTAAGAGAACATGGGGGAAGATTGGAGAATATTTGGAAGAATAAGTAGGAAAATTCTTGGGAGAATTTGGGGGCACCTGTAATGAACGTTAATTGAAATGGATTGGTGTCTTAGTTAAAATCATCAATAGTTCTAATATTATATCGTCTTTCATGCGGCATCCTCTTTACGCAGAGGAAATTTGTCGATGCGATGACGATATGTGTGAGTATTGGGGATGAGCAGATCGTGCATGTGTGTGTATAAGTGTGTGAGTAGAAGGGCTGTGTTTACGGGCTTCGTGTATGTGCAAGTGGAGGGACTGTGCTGATAGTGTGTATGAGTGAGTGTGTGTGTGTGTGTGTGTGTGTGTGTGTGTGTGTGTGTGAGAGAGAGAGAGAGAGAGAGAGAGAGAGAGAGAGAGAGAGAGGTGAGAGGTTATACTTGTAGTGTAAGTGTGCGATTAAAGGGATGGTGCTGGTATGTGTGTGTGTGTGTGAGAGAGAGAGAGAGGGAGGGAGGGAGGGAGGGAGGGAGGGGGAAGTACGGCTTTATTGATGGTGTTGGTGTGAGATTAGAGGGTATGTGCTGGAACATAAGTAAATGAAAGAGAGAGAGAGAGAGAGGCGAGAGGTTATACTTATAGTGTAAGTGTGCGATTGGAAGGACTGTGCTGGTGTGTGTGTGTGTGTGTGTGAGAGAGAGAGAGAGAGAGAGAGAGAGGAGGGAGGGAAGTAAGGCTTTACTGCTGGTGTATGTGTGATTATAGGGTCTGTGCTGGTGTGTGTATATGAAAGAGAGAGAGAGAGAGGGGTGAGGTGGTGTGCGAGTGGAGGGGCCGCGCAGATGCTGACGGCGTGTGTGTGTGTGTTGCGGCAGGGCCTGAGGAGGAGAAGCTGCTGGGCTCCATCCTGCTGCCGTCGTACAAGGTGTCGCCGTGCGCGCCCGAGGACCGCGTCTACCGCAAGTTCTGCTTCAAGGCCGAGCACGCCAACATGCGCACCTACTACTTCGCCGCCGACTCGCGCGAGCTCATGGTGCAGTGGATGAACGCGCTTAGCCTCGCCTCCATCCTGCAGGACGGCACCAGGTACGGCAGCCCGCCCGCCCGCCCACCCTCCCTCTCACTCTCTCTCTCTCCTGTCTCTCTCCCCTTTCTCTACTCTCTCCCCTCTCTCCCTCCCCTCTCTCCCCTTTCTCTACTCTCTCCACTTTCTCCTCTCTCCCTCTCCCTCTCTCTTTCTGTTTCTCTCTGCCTCACTTTGTCTCTCTGTCTCACACTGTCTCTCTCTCTGACTATCTGTCTCTCTCTCCCTACTCTCTTTCTCTCTCCCTACTCTCTTTCTCTCTCTCTCTCTCTCTCTTCACATTTGTGTATTTTCGCTCTCTGCTTTTCTTTTCTCTCTCCTTTCCTCTCTCCTATCTTTCCTTCTCCTCTTTTCTCTCCCTCTCTCTCTTTCTCTCACGCTATTATCTATCTTTTTTCTCTTTATTCTTCTTTTCTCTTTTTCTTTTCCTCTATCCCATCTTTCGTCTCTCTCTTCTTTTTCTTTTGTTTTCTTTCTCTACTCTCCTCTCTTTGCCGTCTTTCTCCTCTCCGTCTTTCTCCCACTCTCGTCTCGCTTTTACTTCTATCTCTCTCCTCCATCTTCTCTCATCTTCTCTCTTCTCTCTTTTTTCTCCTACACCTCTTTTTTTCACGAATGACCGAGATTAACCCTTACAAAATCGTCTCTCCTTATTTTTTTCTGTCCATGTATTTACAACTTCAACTTATTGCAGAACTTTCTACTCTTAGTATATTTTTTAATAATAAAGGGTTTTGATAGGCGAACTTGTTTGCATTGTAAAATCAAACTCCTTTGTTCCTGGCGGAAAATTGTCGATGGTCGCTTTCAAGAAGATTAGTCTGAAAATATGTGAATTAAAATTGAATAAATGGAAATATTTAATCTTTAGAACAGTGAAACTCACTTCGGAGCATTAAGTCCAGAAAAAAAACATTGCGAAAAAATTGTCGCTATTAAAGCAAGAACGGCCTTGCACAAGGAATTCTTCTCTCTCACGTGTGTATCAATGGTTAAAAAAACATGAACAAAATAATTTTATTGTAGTAAATGTATCTATGAATGCAAACCTAAGCACTAGAATAAATAATCATAGATGGAATTTGAAAATTTTCATTTAAAAATCCTGGTAAATCAGACGTTTCCGCTACTTTCGCCATGTGGTTTAATTAAGGGGATAGTAAAATAAACTTTTTATATCGGAGAAGTTGCCAATCGTACCAAACCCCAAGAAATGATGTCTACAGTAAGAAAAATTCAAAAAGTCATTACAATCGAACCCTGATATTCCAAGTGTATGAAAGGAAAGGAGAAAGTTTGAACTGACAAATTTCAAATCAATAAGGAACGTGAAGAGGGAAGAGAGAACATTTTAGATATAAATCCATTATTCTATGAAAAGTCAGAAACAGTCGTTGATGAAGAGGTCAGGTAAACTCTTTCAAGCCAAATACATCAACTTATCATAAAGAAACCGAGGCGAAGTGTACCATATTCCACTATTTTCAACATCAAGGGGTAATGTCGAAGGAAAACCAAATTCTTGTCATGACTGAATTCGAATAACTTCTCCTAATTTCACCTTCTTTCTTATTCATTGGAACATTTCGTGCCATTGAGGTTTGTTGTTTTTTACGTCATTATTTCACTGCATCGATCCATAAGCGCTTATTATTCGGTTTTCATAGCTCTCTTATTCTGCCCAGAGCGTTTCTTTCCCAGTTGCTTGCTTCGAAGTCTCTTGCACGAAGATTGTTTTATCTTGATCGAGTAAATGCATTCAAACTGTCTACAACGAACGTAAACTTCTTTGAGGGTCGAGACTGCAGGTCATGATATTTTTATGACCATCCTAAAGGCTGTAGTTCTGCGCGTTCAAGATTAGATAGAGTGTGCCCTTTTTTGGCGACGAATCGCAGACAATCGATAACAGCATGCAGATAAGATCGCTTCGCTTCAGGTGAGAACTCGTCTGCTGGCCGTTGCCATTCATTAGTGCTTTCAGGCGCGTGCTGTCTCTTGAGACGTTTGACTCCACGAGGAGTTTGCTGCTGACTCAATTTTGCACGTAAGTAGATTTTCCTTCGATCCGACTGCGAGAAGTAAGACGATGTATGCTTTTCATTGTGAATTCTGAAAGATTTCGTGCTAGTTTGTTTCATCACTATTTCACTACATCGGTTCCGTAACTGCCTATTATTCGTTTTCATCGCTTTTTTTCTTTCTTTCTCTCGTTCTCTCTCTCTCTCTCTCTCTCTCTCTCTCTCTCTCTCTCTCATTCTACCCCTCTCTCTCTCTCTCTCTCTGTCTCTCTCTGGAAATAAATCAAATTGTCAAAGTGAACAATTTAACGGAATTTGTCTGTGACTAGTGTGATAAATAGCAGAAGAATATTAATATTAATACAAAGTGTACGAGTTTTCGAAACAGGAAGTTCGTTTAATAATGTAAACTTGTGAAATAAATGTGATCCACTTCGATTTTCTAAAAGGAAACTTTGTGAAATTGAAATTAGTTTCGTAATATATATTATTAGCACAGGAGTGTGTGTTATTTCTATGATTTTAATTATTGAAAACCAATCAAACAATTATAATTACATTGGATGATTTCTGCTGATGACCCTGCGGAACGCAAAGAAAACATGGTGTTTAAATATAATTTGTGTTTATTGCCGCTTAATTTTCTTCACTTTCTTCACAATTTGCAGTGAAAATAATGAATTAGGTGTTGCCTGTGATGTCGGCTATAATTTTTTTTAAGTGCATTTCAGTGATTCCCTTTTCTCTTATAGTGCATTTAACAAAATACTAAAAACGTCAGCTGTGGAACGCTTTGATTAACATAAACGTGAAGTTTCTACATACAACCTGTACTTTGTACGTGAGAGAAAGAGAAATAAAAACAAATGTGTGCTGTAATAGCTCATATAATCCACCCGACGAGTGTGCTAAGAAAATGGTGCATACAAACGTTTATAAATGTCTGTTATTACACTTCGGACTTTATTGCATTTTATTTAGTTTAGGCCACTATACGTACAACTCAGGCCGTGAGTTGTAATTCGCGTAATTTTACTATTATTGTTTCTCAGTTGATCGAAAATCTTATAAAAGCATGAACTTATAGTAAATTTCTCTCGCAGATAATTAATTAGTACGAAATATATACTTTTTTACTGCTTCTCTCTGCCTCACCACAATGTGAATCTTTTTGACGGAAACCGGAGAGTTTTAACTTCTCAAAAAAATTACGACTCGTGTAAATGTGTCTTTTGCAATGATCTGATCGTCGTGACATCTTGTAATGACAATGCAATAAGAGAACTCGGTGATTTTGTTTTGTTTAACATAACCATAATGTTCCATACATTAAACCAGACTTTTGCCCGTCCTGGAAGATTTATCAAATTCGATTTCTTTGTTAACACTTTGGTTTTCGTTGAAAAAGTAAACAGTAAATAAAAGTATCACGTAGAAAAAGTATGATACATACTTTTACTAAATTTGAAATAATGAAGCTCGTTTACGAAACAAATGATGAATCACCAGCATAGATCGAATTCCAAATAAGAGATAATTTACTGCGCGAAGAAGATACTAGTATGATTAATCATTAGAGCATTTTACTTCTCTATTTTTAGTATGAATAATCATTAAAACACTTCACTTCTCTCTTAGAGTTTGGCACGTGCAAGCAATATATAGAATCTGTGTGCTTTATTTCATATTTTATTCATTTGGGGCTTTTATCCGAGTGAAAAGACGTGGTTATTGAGTATTTTTGATTCTAATTCCAATGCAATGTATAGTTCTGTCTTTAAAATGCTGGACATAATAGCTTTGACGTTACACAAGGTCATTTCATTTTTTTATCTAATGTTACAACTAATACCATTTCGTGTCATTTTGTGTCTCATTCAAATTCCATGGATCCAAAGATCTTTATTTGAAAATTTATTGGATTATCTTTAGACTTCGAAGTTTTAGTCAAATGCATACTTTACTTTCCTGACGCAATCTAAATTAATTGTGAACAGATTTCATAAAATTATCATATCAAGAAAGTAGATCTAGTGTCTAAAAATGCCTAGTACTTCATATTTAGTCTAAAATTGCTTGTTAGTCTTGCGAGAGCATAAAAATAGCTGTAGGTTGTTACAGAAAAAACTATAATAAACTCAAAGGCGTTTCTAGGCTTCGTATTGAAACTTAAATCTGTTATTAATAGAAATCTCAGAGAATTCTGACCGTGCACCGCATTGAAAGAGGAAAATAAAATTATTAATAATACAGTCCTGTTTGTTATTCTAACATTAAAATAAGCAGCAGTGACAATTATTGAAATAGAAAGATCATTTTCAGATGTAAAATGAGTTTAAGTGTAAAAAATTATACTTGCATTGCGAAAGTATTTACATTTTTATTTGTGGTTATTTTTAGCAGCGTGTGTTTATATTTAAAAAAATCAGTTTATAATAAAATAAAATGTGAAAAAAAATCGTCACTTATTTTTGAAATTATACCACCTATTTTTACTTTTTAAAGTTCTATTTTCAAAGCCTAAAATACGAGATTACAGGGCCTAAACTCTCAATATCTCCTCAGAGAAAAAATGTATCTTTAACTCACAGCAATGTTCGCGCAGTTGAAAAGAACGTGTTTGTATAAAAAAAGAGTAATATTAGATTGAATTGATGTATGGTTAAGTTAATATTTTGTATGTAGTTGTGTAATAAACGTTCATTTTGCTGCATAAATATGAGTACCTGTTTGGACTGTTTTACTAACTGCCTGTAAATAGCATGCAGGAATCTGTTGTTGGCGAACAAGTATTGTGATCTGAGGGCGTAGGTTTCCACGTCCGGAGTCATTACCTACTTTTCTGTTCGGGAGACGCCGCGTCCTAGGCACAGGTGCCAACATTTCGGTCGCTATTCTGCGATCTTCCTCAGGGCGAAATGCTTCAGCTTGCCTTCCTCAGAGCGAAAGGTCTTCGTCTGGGGAATTCGCCCTGAAGAAGGCCGCAGAATGGCGGCCGAAACGTTTGCACCTGTGCCTAGGACGCGGCGTCTCCCGGACAGCCAAGTAGATACGTAGAGTGCCCCGCCCTGTTGAGTGCGGTGGTGGAGTGACGCCGTGTGCCTGTTGCAGCTGGGAGGAGCACCGCAGCGGCCGGCCCAGCGTCTCCTCCATCTCGTCTCTGCTCAACGCGAGCGCCGACGACAGCGACAGCGGCTTCCACGGGTACCGCTCGCGCTCGGGCGGCAAGGGCGGCGCGGACAGCGGCGGCGGCGGCGGCCAGCCCCAGCAGCCGTCCGTCCAGTCGCAGCTCAACAGCAGCCACGACTCGGCGCTGTCCAACGGCTGGGGCGCGGCGCAGCTCAAGGCCACGAGCCCGCAGCAGCTGGCGGAGGCCGCCTACCTCCTCCAGCAGCAGAAGACGAGCCCGCAGCAGCTGGCGGCGGACGGCGCGCCCTACCACCAGCCGCTGTACGCCAACGCGCCGCCCAAGCCGCGCCGCCTGGCCAGCGACCCCGAGGACTACGGCGCGCCCTCGCCCGACGTGCCCGACCCCAAGGACGACGCCGCCAAGCTCAAGGCCGCGCTGGGCTACGAGCCGCGCCTGGCGCAGCCCCAGGAGCCCGTCAGCCCGGGCGCCCGCTCCGCCGAGCTGCGCTACCACTACCACCTGCCCGCCGGCGCCGCCTACGCCAGCGTGCCCCCGCAGCCCACCCAGCCGGCGCCCACGGCACTGCCGGGCAACGCCGAGCGCCGAACCCCGGACACGTACGGCCGCTCCAACACGGCCACGCCCGCGCCCGCCGCCACGCCCAAGAAGAGCGCCACCGGCGCTGACTACGAGGACGTGTACAACGCCATGGACGCCGCGGCGGCCGCCGCCTACGGCCACCTGTACCGGCGCCACTCGTCGCAGATGGGGCCCATCTACGCCAAGGGGGGCGTGGCCGTGCAGCAGCAGATCTACGGCACCATCCCGGGCGCGCACGCCGCCGACGCCATGGTGCCCCCGGCGGTACCGCCCCACGGCCCGCAGTTCCTGCAGCACGCCAACCAGCAGCAGCAGCAGGCCGCCGCCGCCGCCGCCGCCGCCTACGCCACCTACAGGTACGCGCAGCTGCAGTTAGCGTCTAGGGTATTCAATTGTCCCGATGGTGGAGGATATTCAATATTAGGGAGTTTTAGCGCCACGCGTAAGGTAGTGACGTTATGCACCAACAGCTGCATGACGGACTTTAAAGGCATAACGTCTTACCTTAGGCCTAAGGTACGACCTTACACCTTCATAAATAGTGCGCGCCTACAGAAGTCTCTATGGTCACCTTACAAGCGGCAAAATGCCGGAATCTCAAGCCATCTAAAAACAAGAAACGTTGGGGATTGTCCATTTCCGACAAACCGATTCTCGTATGTGAGGCAGACGGTAATTGTCGGAGAAGTGACAGGAAAGAAATTTGCGAAAAAGAAGTTGAAATCATATCTTTGGGATATGTTATGTCTTACTTTCGTAATGAACGCTGTTTGAAAATATTTTCTACGTTCTCAAGAACAGTCGATTGAAAATTTTAGACTGCATACTCATCGCGGAGGTCCACAAAATCTAAAACTTCAAACACAATGTACATTTATTATACCCTTGTATCGTATGGTTTAAAATTCTCGCCGGTAGCCTAGACTCTCTGATATATTATACAACTTCTTTGGCCAACGCTTGAAACGTTTCTTTTGTTATAATGCATAATGCAATGTGTCGCATTTGCTAAAACTCTTCTGAACGTTGTTCATTATGACCGTATGAAGTCGTTAGTCCCGTGATCAATAGAATTTAAGGATGCCTCCTTACGCCTGGCGCTAAAACTCCCTATTAGCTAGAGCCGGTCTTTGGAGGGTAATTCTAGCGGCCGGCTGTTGTGGTCGGTAGTTTACCATGGTTTCTCCGAATAAATACTGGTCTAGAAATCGCCAAACCGTCGATCAATAGTGGCTTCCAGGGAAATGTTTGGTAGTTCACTCTGTCACGCTCAGTTAACGTAACTTGGGAGTTGTTCCATTCAGCACAGAGATGACTCACCAAAAGAGCTGCGTGCATACAAGTTCTTGTTTTTTCTTTATTTCTTTTCGGAGTTCACAGGAGGACTTAAAAACTGTACGGTTGCTCAGAAGTTTCATAAGTTCGGCGACCACTGTACTTTCGAATGCCGGAGCAGTACTCAGACGGGATAAGGACTGCGCGGGACCTTTACCTTCATCTTCATTGTCCTAGCCTCCGTCATTACACTCACGCGCGCACACACATATCCTTTACACCAAAAACATACGTGAGGAGAGCAGTAGAAAGCTCAGAGCTTGGCCCAGCTGGGACGGTGCCCTGCCGAGGAGATGCCTGGAGAGGGAAATACCCCGCAAGGCGACGTGTGTGTGTAGGTGCCGGATGTTCATTGAGCGGGGAAGGAATGTTGCCTCCTCCCTCGATTAAATGTTTACTGCACTAACAGGGCTGGTGATCGTTGTAATTAACATGCCCAGAAACATCAAAAACTGGGACGGTGACCTGACCTCTGACCTGGAGGTGATAGGTTCGAGTCCCGACGGTGGCAGGATTTTCGACACTAGCTTGTCAGCTAGGTCGAATTCAGTCGCTGTCTGGAAGAGAATTCTAGCGGCCGGCTGCTCTGATCGGTAGTTTTCCGTGGTTTCTCTGATCAGCACCAGGCGAATGCCGGAGCAGTACCCTATCAAATGGGCCACGGGCCGCGCGCGATCTGTCCTTGCTCTTCCTTGTCCTATCCTCACCCCCGCCCACACACACTCTTACACTAACATGCACTACACTACCACGCATACCAGGAGACCGATCGGGAGCTTAGAACTTGTCCCGGCTGGGGCGGTGCCCTGCTGGTGGGAGATATCTGGTTGGGGAAAGCCCCGCTAGCCGACGGTAGGTTGGCGCCGTACCTCGCCATTCTGCAGGGAAAGCCCACCGCCACCCCAGAGCAAAAAACACGCGGCACCGGTACCATGACCATAGTAGTTGACGAGCCCGGAATCACTAACAATCTATTTATGACACACATATCCGCTGCACTACGACACATATGGGGAGACTATTTAGAAGCTTAGAGCTTGATCGAGCTTTGGCGGAGCCGCGCTAGGGAGATACCTGGAGAAGGAAATCCCCCGCAAGACGACGTGTGTGTCGACGTCGAATGTCACCATCCAACAGGGAAGGAATACTGCCACCTCGCGCACTACACTAACGGGGCTAGTGACCATAGCGATTAAACACCAGAAACATCGACCAATCTGTCTTTATTTATTTATTTATTTATTTATTTATTTATTTATTTATTTATTTATTTATTTATTTATTTATTTATTTATTTATTTATTTATTTATTTATTTTACGTCAAAAAACAGTTAAAAACTGCGTATGACGTGCTATGGGGAAACGTGAATTGTGTGCACATTTTCAAAATTCTGTGATCCCTACACTAAGTCATATGCTGTTTGATCCACAGGTACGCGGCCAACCTGCAGGAGCTGCCGGTGTCTGCGCAGGCCATCTACGGGACGCACCCGGCGGCGCAACAGACCATCCCGCAACAGCGGCACCACGCGCGGGCCGGCCGCCACCCGCCGCCGCGGCCGCACAGCGCCGACTTCCTCGAGTACGACGCGCGCCGCCACCAGCAGCAGCAGCACCAGCAGCCCTACCAGCAGCACTCGCTGCCGCACGCGCACCACCGCGACCACCACGTGCCGCGCGACCACTCGGCGCACGGCGTCGACCGCGCCTACGCCGACCCGCAGAAGCCCGCGCGCCTGCAGCGGCCCAAGTCCAGCCTGGACGTCATGCCCAGCGACGCGGCGGCCGCCGCCTCCGACAGCTACTACTGGTCGGAGGAGAGCTACGCGCAGAAGATGCGCCAGTCGGCGTCGTACGTGCACCAGCTGCCGCTGGCGCCGGTGCCGCCCGCCCAGCAGCAGCAGCACCATCGCAACCAGACGGCGTCGTCCAGGGCGGCGACGCCGTCCGCGCGCATGGGCACGCCCTCCGGTCTGGGCGACGCCGCCCCGCCCGCCGCCGCCACCGCCGCCGCCGCCGCCGCCGCCGCCAACAGTGACAGCCCCGGGGTGGTGTTGAGACACGCGAAACGGACCGAGCACATCGCGGTGGACCCGAGGTTAGTGACGGACCCCAGAGTGGCCGTGGACCCCAGGCTCCCGCCCGAGCACATGCCCGTGGACCCCAGAGTGCCCATGGACCCCAGGATCGCGCCTGACCTCATGCCCGTGGACCCCAGACTGGCGGGCGACCCCAGGGTGGGCATGGACCCCAGGATGGCGGAGGTGCACCGGATCCCGTCGGACCCCAGGATTCCGACGGACCCTAGGTTCGGGTCCGATCCGAGGATCCCCAACGACCCCAGGTCGCCGTCGAGACCCCACTACCAGCAGTTGCAGCAGCGGCGGTGGAGCGAGTACACGGACCCCAGATCCAACGGCCAGTTCATACGGTCTGCCAGCGCGAGGCTGCCCAGGCAGAGGTACCAGGACGACGAGGACGATGCCCATCTGGAAGAGCACAGGCAGAGGTCCACCTCTGATGTTAGAGAAGGGGAGAGAAAGATACAGCAGGTACGTTAACATCCGTCCACAAGGTATTTTTCATTGGATTTTAAGTGTACTTCTAAGTTGTTAAATGTACTTTTCCCTATGGTAACATAATACGTTTGAATGTGGAGAATTTACATGTGCTTACTAAATGCAAAATATGTAATACTAATTCATACATTACATCAATATTATATAAGTATTTTTATTCCGTGTCTTGAAGTATGTAATACACTGCATGGAAATAGTATTTTTTCATGCTCTTATATATTATCTTGTTAATTTTGAATCAGCAAAATTAGCAATGAATATTTAATTTTTAAGAAAATGAAACCAAAACTGTTTTTATTAACTATTTGAAATGACTTGCCTTTTGTTTACTAAAAATTTTCTGAACCTTAAATGAGAACGATCCTTCCCAAATATTTCTTAGGAAAAGTTGATATTTCATATATTAATGGGTTCAAAACTGGGAAAAGAATTATTCTGTCCTTTTTAGATTTGCATTCTTAAGTATCACAGTGTCTAAACTTGTTTTATCAGCTTGTTAGAGACTGGGAATGTTTCCCGTAGGAATAATGTGAAAATTCTCAGTCTTCTGGATGTTCTCATAAACTTATGACTCCACTAAGTAATTTATATTATCACAATATACCACACATTTCTTCCCTATTAATTAGTTTGTAATCAGTTTAATGCTCAGTCAATGGTTATCTCTATCATTAGTCTAAATGGAAACAAAAATTTTGAATTTTTATTATGAAGCATGATCCAGCCTTGCAATGGGTCTTTACATAATCTACATACACAAAATAATAATTTCCTGACTAATATAAATTTCACTTCAGGACCTTAGAAAGTGCACATGGTGATCTTGAGATAGTAATAATAAAAGCAGTTATAACTAGTGTCCATCAAAACACAGAAAGGGTAATGTTATTCTTTCACAAAGAAACCTTTTTAGAAAAAGAATGAGTAAATTTCATTATTTTTTTAATGGATAAAATACTGGCCATTTTTTGTTTGGTTGGTTTTTACTTTCATTTTTTCTAAGAATTATAGAAATTCTTAAACGCTCTACAATAGTTGAAATTATTTCAGCTAACAAAATATTATTAATAGTATACCTATGTGTAAGAATATCCCTGAAAACTTTGAATACTAATAGATGCGAAACATTATTTTAAAAGTGATTCACCTCTTAAGGTTTACAAAATGTTGTCAAGAATTTCATTACTTAGAAAAATATTTCTTAAATTTAACCTTATTTCTATTGTTCTCTAAATTTAAGTAGGTTAGTGACAAAATTGGAACATTTGAAACTTTTTTATTTGATAATCTTTAATGACTGAGAGAACTGATTTCTAATTTGAAGTGATAGTTACAACGTTTTTCTGTTTTTCTTTAGCTGTAGTTTTACCAGCACAAATACTTCATCAATGTTATTGTCAAAATTTTAAGATACCTTTTCCTTAAATATAAAAGTAATCCATTGACATAAAAATTATTGTATGCTCACTTGCTGTATACTACTGTTTTAATGCAACAGTATTCTGACTAGTCAAATTGAACATCGAATTTAAGAATTTTATTTTCTTACATTTTCACTCCCACTTCATTTTGTTGAAATATATTAGTTTTAGTGATAATTGAAAACACAATATTTTGTATGGGGATTTTATTTCCAGAAATTTCATAATTTAATGGCATATTGATGCTCAAATGACATCTAATGCTGTAATTCACTCACAGAGTTCTCTATAATAAAAAAAATACTTGAACAGTAACAGAGCAGTGGAGTAAATTTCTATTTATACTTCTTGTCACAACAGAATCACAGCTGATCAAGTGTCAACAGACTGAATGATTTAAACGCAGTATAATTTGTATGGACCAAACCTCCTTGGACCCTTTATTTCATAACCAAATTTAACTGAAAATAATTTTAATAAACACATTAATTATATTTTTATGTACATGTATCAGCCGAGAAAAAATTATATTTTTTGTTAAGTTATTCATATTTACAGAGTGACAAAACACAACACATCTCTAACAACCAGAAACAAAGTTAGGGTTATGTATTGCATCCTTACGGATATTTTTATTTTCTTTTTCTTGTAATCAGTCTTAAATTTACAGCATTACTTTGTTTAATGTACTTTTTTATCACACTTGTGCCATTGTTCCTAATGTATGTAGTTTTAAAAACATTTTCAAGGGATTACCCTTATTTTATCTTTCCATGATTTAAATTTTAATAATGAATGATCAAAAACTGTATTTCATAATTTTTTTGATATTTTGATTATAGTAGTGGCAGTTTCCTGGCAATCCATGTTCAAATAGCATCATATTTACTTTAATTATATGAATGAAATATTCACTATTTAGGGTGAAATTTTATCCTGTTTTAAGTTTTCACTTCTGTGATTATATTGTATACTGATCTTCAAACAAGTCACAGTAGGAATTCCAACATCATAGTGATTGAATTCTGTGATAAGAAATTTCATTTTTGGATATTTTAACATTGTTAACAGCCATTGTTTCCATTGTTAAACAACAGATATCTGTACAATTTTTACTATTTTGCTTAATTTGGATTTATTTTCTTACTTTCACCTCCTGGGAAAAGTATTAAAAAAATTGTGTAACAGAATTATTAAATATGTAATAAATTGAGATGAAAACAAATAATATTATAATACAAATTTTATAATTTTCCTGTTAATATAGAATTGGGAATTCATTTACAAAATTTTATTGCAGTACTTTGCAAACAAGTTACATTATCTCTAGTATTACAATGGTTACAGCATAAATATGGTAGTTTACAGTACATGGTTTCATTATAATTACAATGTTATGGAGGTTAAACAGTGTTATACAAAAATGCTTGCACGTTCTCTACAGCGTATTTATTACTCCCTTTGTATTTAGTTAGAAATATTTGTTCAGTTCATTAAAAATTTTAAAACCTCTTTCAATCTTGCTGTTCTTTTCTAAAGATGACTTTGAATACAAGTAATTTTTGTGGTTTATATATTTTATTTCAATAGAACTTTTAAAAATTCTCTCACATGGTACATGTGATCATCTGATAGTGCATAAATTGAGAGCATTCTTTCTCCACAAACACATTGTATCATCAGCATTTTATTAATTCTACTAGGCCAAATGAAACCTACATAGACCTATTGTACTGTGAAACCTAAATTTCACAGTATGGTAATTGAAACAAATTCTTTGAATTTGTTTTAATACTGTAACTCTTTGTTTTCTGAACACTTTACTTCTAATTTCTATACAATGAGCATTTATAGCCACATTTTATTTGCTGTTTGTAAAAAGATTTTGATTCATTGCCTGAGAAATTATCTCACAGATGGAAAAGGGAGATATTGAATTTCACAGATCTAGAAAAAATTAAAAAATAACTTTCTCTTCTTACGAAGAATTTTTTAAGGCAAGAAAGTAAAAATTATAATTATGGAAACATTCCTTGATGAGGGGTTTATCTTTTTCAGAAATGTTTTCAAAGGCAGATTGTAAGAATTTAAGAATGAATTGCAAATCAATGTTTTAAAAGTTTAACTTATTTACATATGTTTCATTTTAGATACTATTAAACATTATTACTGCAATTTTGATCAGTTTTATAGCTTTTAATCACATACCACCCAATTGAATAAATGATCATATGTCTTTGGGTATGTACTGTTGACAGGACCTGTCTGAAAACTGGTTTGGTACTTCTTTCTGATCATCAGTGGTAGGCTTCTTTTAGAGAGCTTGTGATTTTCTATTTTAATACAATATCAAATGTTTCAAAACCAGAAAATTTACATGTGCATTGCTGTTTGTCTTGGAATAAAAGTACTATAATAGTCAGAATGTCAGAAAGTCAGAACAGACTTGACACCACGGCCATTATACTTTGTTTGAAAATTGCTTCATGAAAAAAATTAAGATGAATGGTGGAAATTAATTTTGAACCGTAGTGAGGAAGAAAAAAATTAAAACATAGAAAGTAAATCATGGCTGTCTTAATTAAATTGAACCTAACAAATATTTTAAAAATTGTAACTGTAAATTGTTAATGGATAAGTTGTGATTGGGAAAGTTAATGTACTTTCATATTATTCATTTTACAGAATATCCCAATACTGTTTGACATTCTTGTTTTATTTTGCTTTTGCTTATTTAGTTCTTAATGTAGTGTTTCGCTCTGAAAATTGTAAAATTGAAAAAGAAAAAAAAAATGCTTTGGAGGGGCTACATTGTTATTACAAATGCTTCATTTAATTCTGTACACAAAACAATGAGAGTTCTAAAAGGAAAATTTCTGCAATCTTGTGTATTTTCAAAGTATAAAATCTTTTAAGGTTGATGATGTATAGCAGGTTTTCACATTTCTGTATTTTTGTTTCCACCCTATTAGAAGACTGCTTAGTTGAATGTAGAACAAAAATGACATTGTTCTCATAGGATTTGTGAAAATTATTTTAGAAAAATAATGATTTGATTCCTTTAATGACAGAGATATTATGTTTCTTGATTTGAAAAGATAATTCTGTTTTAATTTGAACAATGTTTAGGGAAATCATATGTTAGGGTTTAAGAGGCTGTAACTTGTGACAAGTCTCTTTTAGTATAGAAAAGATGAAATCTCTCTGGAAATTTGAACGTACACTAAATATGTGGTTAAATTATAGAAGTGAATTTAAAAAAATTAAAACATTTAGTCAGGGTAATGACATTAAGATTTTCGGTTGATTAATGAATTTTCTTAGAAATTCCATCAGAAGTGTTATTAGTCATTTTCATGCCAGTTTTTGGGATCTGTGATGGCTTGTAACATCAAAAATATTTAGTTAGTTCATAATTATAATTTGTGTGTAAGTCTTGCGTTTTGCTATTCTAATTTATTTTTAATTCAGAATTTTTATTTTAAAAAGGTGTTTTAATATTATGGTTTTCTCAAATATGTAGAATATATTTAAGAATGTAAATGTAAAGCAACTAAAAATTCTTAGAAAATATTTTTTCATTTGTTTTGTACAAAGAAAAAATAGGCAGGTAACGCGTAAACAGTAAGGATGCTCCTGATGACACATAGCCTATGAACTTGTAGACTTGTGTTAAAAGTTGAAGATGTGTTATGGGAATTCCAATTTTCACACAAAGCATTTGAATTATTAGATAAATAAGATAAATATTTGTGAGTAAGTTTTAATATGTAGGGTAAACATTTAAGAATGTGTCCTCTAGTTATGTAATTATATTACAGAAAATAAGGATTTAAGAAGTGTATACAAGAAACAATTTTTAAATTAATTATAAATAATACTATAATAACATGAATATAATTTTATTTTGATATTATTAAAGAATTATTTTGTATATCATTTATTGCATGAATTGTAAGATATATTTTATTTTTAAAATATCAAAACAATAGTAACTAAATTCATTCTATTATATACCTTGATTACATTAATTTATTTTAATATTAATTATTAGAAAAAATAGGTTGATTAATACACTGCAATGATCCATGCATTCCCAAACCAGTGTGTGGTGTGTGAATTGAAGATTCTGTGTTATTTCAATTTGAAGAACTTTATATTAGTTTAGGATATATTATTTTTCTATGTATTAAATATAGTATTAAAATAATTAGCATGAAGTATATTTTACCCCACATTTTATTAATATATTCGTGTTCTACAAAATGCTAATTCTCTCCTTCAACAATACACATGCTACTATCCTCTTATTCTAGGAATCTCTCTGAATCAATTAAATTTGCCAGTGGGAGTGTCAGTGTTTCTTAAATATGGTTGACCTACAATTGAATGTTCTCTAGTGCATAGTTCTTTTTAATAGTGATGACTAGGGGGCGGATTTTAATGGAATGTCATTTTTTCTTTTCATTTTAGAACAATGCCGTTTAGTATAGAAATTCATTTTATGTTATGGGAAAAGGAAATTACTCATTTTTATAGGTCATTATTTTGCATTTTTTGTCGATGTGATGAACTTTTGTTGCGTCTCGTAAATATTATTTGAAACAAGTAGCATTAAAAATAACATTAAAATCGACTTATTAAAGTCATTTTTTACCTTTTTCCGTAATTTTTAATGAATTTTTGGCATATTTCGTCGATTTTAATGTTATTTTTAATGCTACTTGCTTCAAATAATATTTACGAGACGCAACATAAGTTCATCACAGATTTATTCAGTAGCCTATTCGGTTTGGTCGCTCAGAAATTGTTTTGACAGTCGTTGTGAGTACATAATTCTTGTGGCGTATATCAGCGCCATTGCCGGTTCGGCCGATTTTGGTATAACTCAAGATAGAAATTTCCTGGTATAGAACAGTGCAAACCAAAAGTTTACTGAGTTCACTCGAACGAATGGAAGAAGCCTGAATTACATCAGTAACATATCCACCAGCTTGAGTTGTTTCTCCGAACAGGTTTTGATAAGATTTTTTACGTCATTTTTCTTTGGTTTTAGGGCATTTTAAGTGCAATTTATTGATCATTTTTGGCGATGTTTTAGGTCATCAAAATCCGCCCCCTAATGTTGACGTTGAGTATTGTGGTAGTGTCAGTGTAAAGTTTTGTGTGTGTGTGTGTGTGTGTCAGCGGGAGGAGTCGATGAAGCGGCTGCTGGAGTGGAAGCAGCGCATGCTGCAGAGCCCGCTCACGCGCAAGCCGTCGGGCTCCTCCGCGCGCGGCACGGCGCAGAACGAGCTGTCGCGCTACTACAAGCAGCAGCAGCAGGTGCTGCGCGAGCTCGCCTCCCACGAGCAGGCCTCCGCCCAGCAGCAGCAGGTAACCACCACCACCACACCAGCACTAAAAGCACCTTTCTTTGTTTTGGTGCTGACAAATGTTAGTTAGTTAGTTAATGCCTTATTTTACGTGGCGAGACTCGGGCCATCAGGCCCGTTCTTCCGTCTAACCACGCAAATTTCGCTACGCTCCTTTCACCACCTAGCGGAGAAAGGAGGTATTATCTTGGGCGACGAAACAGGCGGATCTCAATTTTGCTCAGAGGCTTCTTTTAGGCTTGAGGATCTTTTACATGCGGTAAATCTACTTCATGGGACAGCCGACTTTACTTCCCCTCCGAAAGAAGGCGTACGAAGGATTTTTTCGCCCTTAAAAATCCACGGATTCGATCGAGTTTGAACCCGCAAACTCGGGTACAACAGCCCGGTACGCTGACCGTTATGTACTATAGCTTCTCTAGCTACTCTCTGTTTTGTAAATGACAAATGTTTTATGTGCCCACCCGGTGGCCGAGATCGCTAAGGCCGTAGTGTCGTAGTGATCTCGGATCGAAGGGTCGCGTGTTCGAATCCCGCCTCGGGCATGGTTGTGTTTGTTTTCGTCTTTTCACCCCATATCATCACCACGTCGTTTCATGTTCATAGTGACCATAGCTTTAACTCCAATAGTGGTCGCTAATGACCTAGATGCTGATGTGACCTTACATAACCAATTGTCGAGTTGTCAATTTATGCATTCATTTTTAATTTCAAAAATAAGGCTTCATTGCATTACAGACAACTATATTTGCTCAAATCCTTCACATTTTACATAAAAGTCATTTATAAAACCACACCAAATTTGTTAATATCAACGTTTCGGAGATCACTAGTCTCCATCTTCAGGCGTCAACATAACATACAAACATGAGGTAGAGTGTACATATCGTCAAAAGAATTATAAAAATCCATTAAACCACTAACATATTAAAACAAAATTAACATCAATACATTACATTTGATAAGGACCTGTGAGAGGTTGCAACCATCT
>BLKR01006616.1:0-53974 GCA_011170035.1 Teleogryllus occipitalis | reverse complement strand
ATTCGTGGTGTTACGATTCCTGGATTGATGAGTCCTGGATTGATGATTTCTGGAGTGATGATTTCTGGAATGATGATTTCTGGAGTGATGATTCCTGGAGTGATGATTCCTGGAGTGGTGATTCCTGGAGTGGTGATTCCTGGAGTGATGATTCCTGGAGCGATGATTTCTGGAGTGATGATTTCTGGAGTGATGATTTCTGGAGTGATGATTTCTGGAGTGATGATTTCTGGAGTGATGATTCCTGGAGTGGTGATTCCTGGAGTGATGATTCCTGGAGTGATGATTCCTGGAGTGATGATTCCTGGAGTGATGATTCCTGGAGTGATGATTTCTGGAGTGATGATTTCTGGAGTGATGATTTCTGGAGTGATGATTTCTGGAGTGATGATTTCTGGAGTGATGATTTCTGGAGTGATGATTTCTGGAGTGATGATTTCTGGAGTGATGATTTCTGGAGTGATGATTTCTGGAGTAACGATTCTTGGAGAAATGATTCATGACGAGACGAAACATTGCTGGATGTTTTGTGGTGGAATGTATTTTTGGGAATGACGTCGTGTGACGAGACAGGGAGGTGAAAAGCTGGATGATTCATAGTGGGAATTCCGTACAAGAGTAAGACAAGGTTAAATGAGTCTTGGCGAGACGGAACGGAATAGATCGGGGTGACGAGATGTAGAAAGAAGTGACGAAATGTTGCGAGATGTAGTGGTTTGAAAGTAATGGGGTAAAGTTTAGGCTGGGATGGCACATTGCGATGTGAAAGAGAAGAAGTTTGAAGTAAGGAGAGGGAATAAGGAAGAGTAAAGAAAAAGGGTATTGTTGTAAATACCTCGGCGTTAGCTATCGATGCATACAAAACTATTTCCGAAGATACATTGGATCTACGGTTGAAATGTATCGCGACAAGTACCTAGCAATGTAGCTCGACGAGCTCCTCTTCTACGAGTTCTCTCCCTCAAACCCTTCTTCCTTACCTTTTATTTCTTGCTTTTGCAATCATCTTCTCTATTTCAAAAACATGAAATCTCCCATTTCTCCGAATTAGTCTAACATGCACTACACTATCACACATATTGGAAGACCGGTCGGGGATTTAGAACTTGCCCCGGCTGGTGCTGAGCCCCGCTGGTGGGAGATACCTGATTGGGGAAACCCCTACTAGTCGACGGTAGGTGGGTGCCGGATCTCGCCATCCAGCGGGTGAAGATCACCGCCATCTCCCGAGGAAAAACATGCACTTCACTTACGGGGACTAATGACCTAAGCTGTTGGCGCGCCCGGAATCACCAAGCAACCAACCAAGTATCAGAGGCGTTGCGAGCGCCAGGAGGATATCGTTTGAAATCCAATACAGGATGATTATTAGGGAAGTGGTTAGAGTGCCTACCCATACTTGAGTTTTTCTAATGTGACATCTGAGAGTAGTATCTCCAAGATGGAATATAGCACGTCTTTTGGCGTCTTTCTCGGTCCTACCGCAATATGTCGCATTATCACGACCGTATCAAGCAGTGCTGCAGATCGAGAGACTCTAGCGGCACGACCGAGAAAGACGCAAAAGCCGTTTCATGTTCCATCTTGGAGACACTACCCTTAGGTGACTCGTTAGAAAAAAACAAGTATAGAGTGATGTATCCACTATTTGCGATGTACTTGGTTGTGTTTCGTCTATTGGAGAGTAGTGAGCTGTGCAGCATTTAGGAAAGTAGACTAGGTACGAAGACTGTGCTACAAATACATTTTTTCTATAATATGATTGTTGAAACGGCTTGTAATGGTAATCTGGATTATTGTAAACGAATGTTCAATAAACTGGTTGTTGTTTACATTGGTGTACCTATTTTTCTGTATACTCCAATACCATTCCGTCTTCTTATATATATCCTATTACCTCTTCTCAACTGAAAAATAGTCATGAATAATTCTTTTACACTGTCTCCATACAGTCCTAAAATATGCACCCCAACTTCAAATTATCGCAGCTTCAAATCGTCAAAATCCCTCCCTTGAATTCACTTCCTTTTATTCCACTTCTAATTTCCTCCACCTTTCCTCCAGCGTCTGTTTTAAAACAGAAAAGCTCCTTTGGTCGGAGGTCGGGATGAAGGAGAAAGCTTACTCGTGTAGGAAGAAATGTTAATCAAGGCACTCTGGTAATTATACATTCATGATTTTTATCTGCTAGCATTTTCTCTCGAATCATCTTTCCCAATCTCCAGTGCACAGCTTTCCATTTTTTTGCACAAGAAAAGCGCCGAGTGAATAAACTTTAATGTAATAAAAATTCCATTTTGAGGAAGACATCTCTAACTGTAAACACTTTTGGATGCTCAAACATTTCAAACATCGCACCAGATAATTTTAAGGTGTAAAATGTTGGAAGAAATGTTTACTTGCCTTCCTCTTAAATCACTTCAACTTTATTGTAATTGATTCAAATAAAAAAATGACAAGCTTAGGTATCCATGACTAGAAAAGTCTACTCGAATCTTCTAGACATGTTGCCGCCTTTCAATATAAATAATTTTTTGCGAGAATATTTATATGCCTTGCTCTAAACTTCAAGTCTTATTTCTTCAAATGAAATGCACACGGTATCAGAATGATTTAAAAATGAAATGAGAAAAAAATCAAGTGAGAACTATGATTCAGCTATTATAAGATTTTATAACACCTTAAATATGCCATAAAATGTGATAATTGGTGTAAAGTCAATCCTACCCAGCAGCTTTGTGAATTATTCTGAAAATGGACAATGATTTTTTTAATAATCCCTTCAATTCCATAGTTTCTAAGAGATACATTTTTTATTTGTATTTGTAACATACAAATTTAAAATGTACATTTTATATATATGGTATTTTATGTTCAACAAACATAACATTAACAATAATTAATAATTATGAATAACCGTATAATAACAGTTTGCAATAACTGAAAATGAATCAAAACAGAGAAGTTCACATTGCATTTCATCTTATCAGAGATCATTGTAATATATTAAATGACCGACACAAATGCTTCGTTGTTATCTCTTACGACATATGACTCCGAAACTGCAAGTCACGATAGCTATTATTGTTACTAAATTTTCATATGTTTCTTTAAATGTGTTATTATGTACTACATTGCTGATAATCTAATGGAACAGGTATTCATGTTCTAGTTTTCTAATGTTTATTTATTTGTATTTTTACCCTGCTTCTTTAGGTATATATTTGAAAGTGTAATATAGTTTTGCAGTGGGTTGTTTTATAACTTATTGCACAAATTTCACATTCAAACATTACCCACAGAGGTTATAATTAAAGTTACGAAGGTTGTAACACTATTTTAATGAAAATTTACTGTATCTTTTGCTTACTGAATCTCCAAAAACTCTTTAAATAAATTTGCTTGTGTGAGCAGAGAATTTAACAGAAACTGCAAAACATTTAATGCTTTCAAATCCCCACATATATTAAGCTTTGAAATGGAACAAATTGAAATTCAACATTAATCGGAAATCCTTCCAAAATGGAAATTGCATTCGTCAACACTCACGCCAACACATAACTTGTGGTATCAACGTCACCAACTAGGGCAGACCTGCGTTTCCCAAACTACACCAACGGATATTAGTTATTTATGGAAGATTGGGCATCCGGCTCGAAGCGAAAGCAATAAATCGTCAGCGCGACGCTGTAGAGCTTTGAATCTCGGGAACACATGAATCACTTTAAAGAAGTGGCGGAGTACCGGAGCGTTCAGCTGTTGTCGCCGGGTCGGGACAGCGGAAGTTAGACCGGGAGGAACTGCGTCCGTAAAAATTGTGCGGGTGGCGTTCGTCGGTGAAGGTATCGGCCCCATCGGGTCGCACCCAAAATACCCCGAGATGGCGGTAATAGATGGCGTCTTCAACAAGAGAGCTTCGCGCACATTCAGCTTTTCTTGCCGGCAGAAAACGCCGTTTGCAGAAGGCTGCCGTTAAGGGAGAATATTCTCCCGCTGGAATGCACGAGGGTGTTAGGAGAGCAAGGAGGTAGTTCTAACACGTTTACTGCCGCACTATTAAAAAATTCGGGTCCCTGGAGACATACATGTTTTTGTAATTTCTAACTTTGAATTGGTCTAAGTATATTGTTTATGAGTGAAATATGAACTATGTGTTCCTCATGAAGAATTCTTAACGACCAATTGATGAAATATTGGAAGGCAAGTTAACGGGGCTTGGTCATAAGTAAACATCAACTATAAGTTAGTTGTTTGCCGACGTTTCGGAAAATTTATTTCCATCTTCAGGGCTTGCAACCAAAACATGAAAACATAATTAATACGTGTACTATCTCTGGCACCTCTCGGGCCTGAGATGATACTAGTAGGACCTACTAGTATCATATTCATCATGGTGTGTGTTGGTGTGGTGAGGAGGATTGTTTGTCTCTCACTCCCCGGTGCCTGAGATGGAGGAGCATTCAATACATGTATTAATTATGTTTTCATGTTTTGGTTGCAAGCCCTGAGGATGGAAATAAATTTTCTGAAACCTCGGCAAACAACTAACTTATAGTTTGTGTTTACTAATGACCAAGCCCCGTTAACCTACCTTCCAAAATGTGTTTCTCATTTCGTGTGTGAATTCACGTGGTACTGAGAGAAATACATACCTTTGCGCTGTAACATTTTTTATTTTGTAATTCGTACTGGGGTTCGAAGGATTGAAAAACCTGCAACAGTTCTGTTGTTTCAAAGCCGTTTCAAACCTACGAAAGTTTGCTTCCCTTCTTAAACTATTAATTGGATGTGCCAGACTGTTCTTCCTGCTACCATAGTATACTGTTACAATTGTACAATATTTTGTTACAGTATACAGTGTGAGTCACGTAACTTTAGCAACTCCTTCAGTTTTTGAACGGTTGAAGTTATTGCAATGCAGTTTTCACGGATGTGTATACGAGAACGAGGCTAATTGATACATATATTCATTATTCTTTTATCAGTTGTATTTTACGATATATTGAGGTAATAATTGAGAATAAAAAATATGTATAGTTCCACTTGAAAACAAAAATAAAGTTACCTCAATAGATTTTAAAATAAAAGTGATAAAAAATAAATGAATACATGTATCAATTAGCCCCATTCCATCACGCCTTTTCGTGAAAACTGCATTGCAGTAACTTCAACCGTTCAAATACAGCAGAAGATGCTAAACTTTCGTGACTTAGTTGCGGATTCGGTGGTATGACAGCGTACCGGTCTCTTGTACCCATGTTTGCTGGTTCAAACACGATCGAAGACGTGGATTTTTCAGGGCGAAAAAGTCTTCCGTACCCTTCCCCTTATCTTTCGTAATCCTTCTTTCGGAGAAGAAGTAAAGCCGGCTGCCCCATGAAGTAGATTCATTGCATGTAAAAAGATCCCCAAGCTTAAAAGAACCATCTGAGCTAAATTCAAATCTCCTGTTTCGTCGCTCAAGATAATATTTCCTTTCTCCGCTAGATAGTGAAAGGAGCGTAGCGAAAATTGCTTGGTCAGTCGAAAGAGCGGGCTTGATGGCCCGAGTCTCGCTACGTAAAATAAGACACCAACTCGCCTTTGTGAATGGCCGCGTGAGTGACAGAATGATAAATCATTGACGATGGCGCATTCCTATCTAGAACTACTCGCTCTCCTTCATAACGGTAAATAAAACTTATTTTTTCCAAACCACCAGGTACCATTTATATAAACTCAATTGTCTCAATTGTATATCTATCGTTTTGAGTGGCTATGATGTCTACTTAGTGTTGCGGCTCGACGCTCTGTCGTAAGTTGTGAGCTTTGGAAAGTGTTGACTTCAGAATCTAAACCACTCTTGTCTAATTCAAGAACAGTCCTGAAAGAGAATTCGTAGTAACCAGTTCGATTTGAAAAAATTGCCACAACAAAAACCTAAAGAAATTTCATTACAATGCCACATCTCCTGCTGTAAAATTGTCAGCTCACTAATACTACACTTCTTTACATCTTCAAAGCTCCAATAACTGTGAGAAAATAAGTGGGATTTCCAGAGCTATCACTGAAGCATTCAAATAAACCTCCCATTGTTGATGAAACCGCGTCTGCCGTGTCTAGTGTATGATTCGAAAACTGTTACACAGAAAATAATCAGCATTTAACGAGAGCTAAATAAATTTCTCGACAAAAAGCAGTTATAATCCAGAAACCATGAGAACGAAAGAAGTCTCCGACTACCTCTCAAATATCTCATCATGAACACACCGTCTTCGGTGAAAATAAAGGTGTTGAGCTCTACAGCTAGTCTTTTGTACGAGTCTCTCATTATATCGACTCCTTAATCACGAAAACGACACTGGGTTTTTCAGGGTGTGCTTAGAAGAACATTTCCCAGAAATGTGAACAGAAATCTACTTGAGTCAGATAAATGCTTTAATAATACCGTTTTTAATCCAAAATTCAGAGGAGAATAAAGTCTCCGAATGCTTTATTGTGGAAATGTCTCTGTCTGCCGACAACGGCAGGCAGCGCCACTCCTTGTCGGGACAGGGGGAAAGGGGGGAAGAGGAGAACCTCCAAAGAACACAGCGGAATGCATCTGCCGTCTATCGCCTGCCCTCTGCACCCCTGCCACGCCCTTCCTCTCACTCTCGTCCTCTCACTCTCTCCCGCTCTCCCTGCCTCTCATCCATCCCATCAGTACTCCACCGCCCTCCATAAAGCTCCCTTCCGCCCTCCCGCCCGTTTGGCCACTCACACGCTGCCAACTTGCAGCGTACTCTCCGCCCACTCGCCGCCCTCTCGCCGCCCACTCGCCGCCCACTCTCACTGCACACTCGCCGCCCTTCGCCGCCAACTCGCCGCCAACTGTGGGGAGTGGGAACCTAGGACCTCCCGGTCAGAGGTGCTGCCGTGACATCAGTTGATCACTGAGCTACCGCTACCAGTCCGGAGGTGGGGAAAGCAGAAGGCGGCGTGACGGAGAGTTGAGGAGGAAGAAGTGGGTGCGGGCGGGTGGGGAAGAAAGAGGTCAAGTGGGGTTAGGGAAGGGCCCAAAATGGTGAAAGTGGCACAGTAAAGAGGATAGAGGCAGCTAACGGAGAAGAATTCCAGTTGTGGGTGACTGAGGACGGAAAACATTTGCTGTGAGTGGCGAAGGGCGACGATTGGGAGGCGAATGGCTGGGGAGTGGGCGGCGTAAGAAGGAAGAGTAGGCGGCGAGTGGGCGGCGAGTGGGCGGCGAGTGGGCGGCGAGTGGGCGGCGAGTGGGCGGCGAGTGGGCGGCGAGTGGGCGGCGAGTGGGCGGCGAGTGGCCGGCGAGTGACCGGCGAGTGGCCGGCTAGTGGCCGGCGAGTGGGCGGCGAGTGGGCGGCGAGTGGGCGGCGAGTGGGCGGCGAGTGGGCGGCGAGTGGGCGGCGAGTGGGCGGTGAGTGGGCGGCAGGATTTTCGACACTAGCTGTTCAGCTAGGTCGAATTCAGTCGCTGTCTGGAGGAGAATTCTAGCGGCCGGCTGCTCTGATCGGTAGTTTTCCATGGTTTCTCCCATCAACACCAGGCGAATGCCGGAGCAGTACTCTACAAAACGGGCCACGGACCGCGCGCGATCTGTCCCCCTTCCTTGTCCTATCCTCTCCCCTTACGCACACACTTACACTAACATGCACTACACAAACACATATTCCGGGAGACCGGTCAGGAGCTTAGAGCTGGTCCTGGCTGGGGCGGTGCCCCGCTGGTAGGAGAGTCATCGTTAGGGGGTAACCCCACTAGCCGACGGTAGGTCGGTGCCGGATCTCGCCATCCAGCGAGGGGAAAATCACCGCCATCTCCCGAGAAAAATCATGCACTACACTAACGGGACTAATGACCAAAGCAGTTGACGTGCCCGGAAACACGAAAAAATAAATCAAATCAAACTCTTTTTTCCCCACCCGCCCCCACCCACTTCTTCCTCCTCAACCCTCCGTCGCCCCGCCTCCTGCTTTCCCCACCTCCGGCGGAGCCCGTCCTCCGGCGCTTCGCCTGCTTTGGCGCGGCGGCCCGCGCTCCCAGGGGGCCATGAGGCCGGCCGGCGACTCGAGGTCCCTGGGGCCGCTGTGGGTAGCGCGGCGCGCTGCCCGTTTTATTAAGTGAATTTACACCCCGCGCGGCACGGCACGACGCCCGGCGCTGATCGCCCGCGCGCTAAATAACGGGAGAGCTTGTTAACACAGGCTTCACCGGTCGGCGCTGCATACTAATGACTGTGTGTGGATTTAAAAGAAGATCAGCGTTTGATGTATTTTTTTTGTTGCGTTCGCGTGGAAAAAAAATGATGTAAAGGGTAAATGAAAAGAGCGTAGTTATATTTAACGTGCTTGTGAAAATATCCTAAGGTATTACAAAGGATATAATTGTTAGGAAGATCAAAGAAAATGTGTACGTGCTTGAATTGTGAAATTTATCCTAGTCGAACTCGCTTTATTAAGCGTTGCTTACTGACAAAGAGGAGGTGTATATTGAACTGTTTTTATTTATTCAGTGCGCACCAACAAAACGAGATGATGAAAACAGGTGTTTGAGTTGCGAGATGAGTAATTTTAATTCCATAGTGTGGAGTATTTTATCTAGTAAACTAGCTAAAGTATCTCGCTGTATCTGGATAGTTTCACAATTGTTTATTCACCAGGAAAGGGAATGAAATCTATCTATAAGTAATACCCAACTACCATTTGCCGCATTGCAGTCCCTCAAAAGTGCCATCTAGCTTGCAGAGAGAAAGTAAATTCATTTCGCATGTTTCAATTGCTTAAACTGCTTCCAAAGATGAAAGCGAGAGCGCGCCATAGACCAGACCCTAAGATGTACAAAGCAGTTCATAGTCGACAATTTCTCAGTATTTGACTCATTTCTACTTAGGACAGTACAGTAATACAGCGATACAGTAACATTGTTTGAAAGTCAGGAAAACCGAGAATTTTCGTGGAGACTTGCCTCGCTCGTGTAAAAAGCTGGTAATTCACGCGTATTTATCGAGTGCAGTGACAGTCACTTCAATTGCGTGAGGTTGGTGTTGCGACGAAATCTTAGCAGAATGGTTGGCGTGTAAACTTAGCTCACACGCACGAATTCCGAGATAAAACTACAAGGAAAAGGATTTTCTTTTCGCTCAGACAGGTAGCACTGACAACTTCAATACTTAATGATCTTTACGCCGAAGAATGCTAAGAGTGGATATTTTCGTTTTCACAATCTCCCCTCATGGCAAGAATGCACGAAAAGATGATAAGGAGTTTCCTTGGCACAATCTCTTCAAAAAGCTTTCCCAATATTTCGCACGTTCAACACTCTGTTCTTCTCCGACCTACTCTATTTCTAGGGATGTTAAAACATCGATATTTTTAAAACATCAAAGTTTTCCACCAGAAACATCGATACATTAACATCGATATTTTGCTTTCGATGTTTTCTTTACATTGATATTTTGTTGCAAAAACATGGATTTTTTAATTTTTTAAAAATATTTTTTTAATAAAGAGGTTTAAGCACGTTCTAGAGTAGCAGCAATCCACAGGAATATCGTTTGTTTTGCGTCATCATCTTTATAACGCTGCACGTTTTGCCTGAGCAATCTGAGGAAGTTTGGGAACTGCTCGTTATGAATTTACGTTATTGTCATTTGTGTCATTGCCTCAATCGACTGTAAAACACGAAATCGATAGCGAAACACGATGTTCTTTATTGTTAATATTATTATTTACAGTCGATAGTAAATGTTAACCCACAAATAACATGCTGGTAACCAAGCAATAAAATATATCCCTTTTACGTACTGTAATAATTCGTAATAGTTTTGTAATTGTCGTATCTAGTTGTAATAATGTTGTAATCTAGTAATAATGTAATCTAGTTGTAATAATGTTTGCCACCGAGCATTAGCTCAAAGCGAACTTTAATAAATCTATCTATCTATCTAATTAAAATGTATCGGTAAATAGCATGTTTATTAGTCTATAATAAAACATCTATGTTTTAAACATCGATGTTTTCTCGTCGATGTTCGATGTTCTCGTCGATGTGCTCGTCGATCGTTAGTCGTTCTCGTCGATGTTCTCGTCGATCGTTCTCATCGACATCGAACACCCTTTAGCGATGTATCGACATCAATGCATCGATGTTTTGGTTGTATTTGTCATCACTATCTATCACAGAGTGACCCTCTCCTTTCGCCCAGCTTCACTCTGTTCGTCCTCAACCTCCTTGCTCGCCTCCACCATGCTTCGCGCGGAAAGGCAACAGCTTGAAGCAGATGCACTGTTGCATACTACCGGCAATCGTCCAGTAATAATTTTGACCTCCAGCTACCCAAAGAGCCATCTAAAGGTAGCAGCTCCAAAAAACAATCTCAATCAAAATATATCCAAAATTTCAGACTAATTTAAGGGCTAATTAAATGCTCTATTCCCGAATTTAAGGCTCTTTTGGATTTTCCAAAATCGTTAGATTAAAGCTAGATTAATATATAGATTAATCTTTAGACTATTATTAGATTAATCTTTAGACTAAAGCTAGCAGCGCCCACTCACAAAATCCATCTCAAAATCAATTCAAGAACATGAAACCACACACAAAATTTAAAGCTGATTTGATGGTGTAGAAAAAAATTATTTCCGCATTCATATTCTAAAAAGTAGGGCTCTACAAAGAGAAACAATTAACATTGGTCCTTACGGGCAAATAAACACTTAATCAAAAAACTTCAGAAAATATCTGAAACCTCACCCAGAATTTAAGGATATTTGAAGCTTTAGGAAAAAATATTCCGGCATTCATATTCCGAAAATCAGGGCAGTACAAAGATAAACAATTAACATTGGATTTTACCGACGATTAAACATGAAAATAAAAAACCTTAGAAAAAATCTGAAACCTTATCCAAAATTTAAGGTTAATTTGAGGATCTACAAAAAATTATTTTCGCATTTATATTCCAAAACTGAGGGCTGTACAAAGAAAAACATGAAACATTTTTTCTTAGTAGTTAGAGATACCAATAGTTGTATTTTCGTATTGTTTAACTTGAAAATTTAACCTTGACGTACACTTTTAAGAGTTTCCGAAGCGAGTACTTGTGCTCTGAGGAAGAATTGCGGAATGAATCAATGCAAGTGATTTACACACAAAGGATAATGAAGACACCGGAATCCACTTCACTTATTAACAGCGAATGGGAGGCAAAAATAATCAAGAGCTGACTCCTAGTCCGCTTGAGTGTGCAAAATAAATAAATAAACAAAAATTAAAAGTATTGAAAATATAGCTGTAAAAATCAAAATTTGTATTTAATCAAATTTTGAAAATTCGCTAATAGTAAATCATAATTTGGAAACAATATCTTGTCCTCTAGTGATGTCATTAAAAATTGTTGAAGACGTTATAATGTCGTTGGAGTTAGGGTTTCGTAGGCATGAATGCAGCTGCCAAGGAGGAATTTTATGGAGTGTTATATTTAAATCCTAATTTGTAATATCTTCAGAATATAAGAAACATTAATAATGTTTAAAAATCAGAAAATGCGAGATTTGACCTCACATTGTCTGAGAGCAGTGCTCACGATTTTGAGAAATCCAAAAGAGTCTAAAATTCGGGAATAGTGTACTTATTGAGCCTCAAATTAGCCTAAAATATTGGATATAGTGTGGTTGAGATTGGTTTTTGAGCGCTGCTAGCTTTACATGGCTTACCCAAAGACAAGCAGCACTGTACGTTGAATAAATGCATTTCGTGAGAAAGGGTCGTTTAGGAACGTTGAATTCATTTTAAAAACTTTTTGCACCGAGATATTCTTTTTTAAAATTTATTACTTTCTGTTCGACAATATGTCTTTCGGAGCACTGAAATTTACATCAAAAGGACCGTTGTTATGGACACTAACAGTAACATCTTTAAGAGATATTTTTGAAAACGAAAAGAGAGAACACTTAAATTTTCTTTGAAATGTAGAAAAGAAATGAAAATAATTTTACAAAATTTAATGAACTAGTAACTTTAGTCATTTTTCAAGGTCACAGATACAAACACTCATGAGAGTGCGAATAAAAGGAAAATTTGTATTAAAAGTATTTGTATTAAAGCAAAGAAAAATTCTTGTTTATATAAAAGAAAATAATTTTAAAAAACACTCTGGCCCAAATTACGTCCAAAAAGCACTCTACCATATAGTGAAACCGCATTAAAATCGGTTTAGCCTTTCTCGGTATAAGTCCGTTGGCATATAATTAAAATTTGTGATCAAAACTGATATGTAAATAGGTAATGCAGGTAAAATACATATTTGAGCTGCATTTTATATAGACATAATTCACATACTTGGATTTATTTCACTGAAATGATTATTTTGTATCTTTATTATATTTAGCAACTAATGATATTTCCAAAACATTTGTAAAAGATTATACTCATTATTTTTCGCAGGTGAACATAAAACCTATTTTTCTGATGTTTTGAAATTTGAATTTTAAAAGATTTGACATTCTTGATTTAAAACATGCAATAAGATGTAAAACTTTATGTAATAATGCCAAGTTATGCTTCAAATTTCAGGTGGTAATTGGTCTCCTGATTTTCTTCACAAAATATACTTGGGCTTTTCTAACGTGGCGGCTGAGGGTAGTACCTCCAAGATGGAATTCGGCACGACGTTTTGAGCCATTCTCGGTCCTGCCGCTAGAGTTGCTAGATCTGCAGCACAGCTTGATGTGGTCGCAATCATGCGATCTCTTGCGGCAGGACTGAGAATCACACAAAAAGTCGTTCCGAATTCCATCTTGAAGATACTACTCTCAGCCGCCACGTTAGAAAAACCTAAGTATGAACGACAAATGTGCCGGTAACACTTTTATGTCACTAAACCTTTTAAATACATGTTTTTGTACGTAAATAGTTTATTCACCTGCTTTGTTAAATTTTTATCGTACTTTAAAGTGGATAACTTACGAATCATATTATTAATAGACACGAAAATAATTTTTCGTAGGTGAGTGAGAGATCAGGAAGAGTCTTTACTACTAGTATAAGGTACAGACTACAAGTGTAAGGTACTGTCATCATCCTTACATACACATCAGAATTGAGGAGCGTTTATTTCAAAACTCGATAAACACAAAAGATAGTTTTTGGTTAAATGAATGTTGAGAATGCATTTATATCGTTTTTTTCTATAGTCGTGAAATTTTCAATGCTTAAAAGTAAAGTTTACTAAAGAATTTTCGGGCTTCGATAAAACCCGATACCACTATTTGAGGGAAAATAGAAAGGGTCAAAAGATGACAAAACGATGTATAACCTATACTGAGTTTTTTTTGTTGCATTTAACAGATTTTGAATAAAACACTCCTCAATTTCAAATCTTTAAAATAATTAGGATAACGAATTTTTACCGATATTTTTGTATTCTTTATCATTGCAAGAAAAGTATTATTGCACTCAAACTTTTGGCGTTTCTGTCAACCAAAATACATTCCCCAAAGGTTCTTGTAGATTAATTACAAGCTCTCCGGAAAAATTTTTTTTTTATTTGTGTCACATTTCTTGTGTTCCATCGAAATTAATATTCAGCAGTCGCTGACGCGAACGTGTTTTTTAACATTAAATTTAATTTATTATTGTTAGATGGATGAATAGTCCAGTATCAATATACTCTATCATTTCACATTGTAATGGCTTACATTATAACTCATTATATTAATCTTATGTACAGTACACAAGGTGTAGGTAACTACAAGAGCCCTTACCACTTTTTGCCGACAATTGCCGAAGAAAATGTTTAAGAGTGCTTCAAAAGGCAATCTCTTTTTAACCCTAGAACTCTAACCATGAGTCTAATTAACACACATAGCACACATAAGTGCCCATGCGCAGCCCGCATGATGCACTAGCTCTCTGACCGGTCACATAAGGTTCCACTGTTTAGGGCCTCTTGTGATCTAGGTCGTGTCTCTGCCTTCTGCTGGGTTCTAGTGGCGTAATCATCTTCAAAATTCAGAGAGACGAAATTACTCATGATTAGCAATAAGAGACTGTTTTATTGTGTGTACATCCTATTCATCGTTAGTAAAAGAAGGTTTCATTGTCTTGCCTTGTTTTGGCAATTACATATTGAATATTGGTTTAGCCACTCCATTATATGTAATTCTTTGAAAACCAAGGAAAATCAAAGCAAAAATTTATTATTTACACTTATTTTTCGTTGAGTGAGTCGATTCGACTCATGGTTTGTAAGAACGTACCTATAGATATGATTAGTGTTCAGGGGTTAATTCTTGTTGGGAAGATTTTTATTGGGGGTCAGATTGACTGCACGGTGTATCGCATACCTGCGGAAGTATCGCATACCTGCGGGCATGAATAGCTGGGCGCCCCGGCGTTGGGATACCTTTAGACAAAGGGGACGCCAGCTTGACCGGCAAGGTCACGTGGTAGACGCGAGCCTCCCTCCTACACCTAGGACGGCCACGTGACGGCTGCACTCTGGTATAAAATCGAGCCGACGAGCTCAGACGGGGGGTTTTATTCTGGAAACCTCGCGCGATGCGCAAAACTTTACGCCCAGGCTGGAGCGGGTCGTGCCTATTGCACGGGTGACGAGGTCACGGTAGCGGCGCGGGAGTAGCGTCAGAGGAGGCGGGGCCTCCCTAGCTATGTGGGGTATCCACAGGGAAATACTCACTAGTGTGTAGTTTCGGAGCAGAAGTTGGTTATTGAACATATATGTAAATAAACTTGTACATACTTGTAAATGTCTGTGTGTGTGTTTGTCCATGACGCCACAACGGTCAATCTGACTGAATTTAGGCTGGACTAATTGAATTGATGGGTACCGCTCTGTGTGCCGCAGACGTACAATGCGGACGCGCAGATCGGGGAGTCGTCTGCGTGTGCGACAGCGCTGCTGTGCGGCGTGAAGGCCAACCTGGAGACGGTGGGGCTGGACGCCAGAGGCCGCTTCGAGCAGTGCCTCTCCAGCTTCGGCGCGCGCGTGCCGTCACTCGTCACCTGGGCGCAGGAGCAAGGTAAGCCCCCTGACATCACTCCCTCACTGCTCACTTTTTAAGATGTTTAAAAATAGTTCGTTCCCTCACTCCTCACACTTTGCCATGTTTAAAATAGTTCATTCCCTCACTCCTCACTGTTTAACACGTTTAAAAATAGTACATTCCCTCACTCCTCACAGTTTGTCATGTTTAAAAATAGTTCATTCCCTCACTCCTCACAGTTTGTCATGTTTAAAAATAGTTCATTCCCTCACTCCTCACAGTTTGCCATGTTTAAAACGAGTACATTCACTCACTCCTCACAGTTTGCCATGTTTAAAATAGTTCATTCCCTCACTCCTCACTGTTTAACACGTTTAAAAATAGTACATTCCCTCACTCCTCACAGTTTGTCATGTTTAAAAATAGTTCATTCCCTCACTCCTCACAGTTTGCAATGTTTAAAACGAGTACATTCACTCACTCCTCACAGTTTGCCATGTTTAAGAATAGTACATTCACTCACTCCTCACAGTTTGCCATGTTTAAACATAGTTCATTCCCTCACTCCTCACAGTTTGCCATGTTTAAAAATAGTACATTATGAAACGATGATGTAATAGAGAGTTTTTGCAAGTCGTGGATCTGCATCGAGAGCGGTAGCTCAGTGCATCAACTGTCTCTGCAGCATCTCTGACCGGGAGGTTCTAAGTTCGAGTTCTGACGGCGGTAGGATTTTCGACACTAGCTTTTCAGATAGGTCGACTTCAGTTGCTGTCTGGAGGAGATTTCTTCAGCCGCTCTGATCGGTAGTTTTCCGTGGTTTCTCCGGTCAACACGAAGCGAATGCCGGAGCAGTACCCCAACAAACGGGCCACGGACCGCGCGCGATGTTTCTTTCCTCTTCCTATTCTCTCCCCTCCAAGAATTATAACGAGTCTTTTCATCTACTCCTTGGTCTGTCAGCTTCTCTTCTTTCCCTCGGCCTTTCATCTCTTGTAATCCTCACGGTTCTTTTCTCCTCTCTTTTCTCAATATGTTCATTCCATATGTTTCTTCGGTCTGACACCCATTCCTTAATGGGTTTAATTTTGCACACTTCCATTACGTTTCTTTCCTTATTCAGTAAAGTGCGATTTGTAATTTTTCTCAAAACTCTGATGTCGGCGACCTCAAGTTGTTGGGTGCGTTTTGTTTTTCCTGCATATGTTACTATTGGTCTAATAATTAATTGATATATTCTTACTTAATTTATTATTTTTAATAGATAATTGTATTTAATAAATATCTGAGCCATTCAGGATACTTTAGCTAACGAGAAATAAATTTTAGTCTGCAATTCTTCCGTTGAGATACTTGTGATAGCTAATGGAAACGTATACATTTGTCGTGTCTAGACAGATATTTACTTCTAACACTCGTCGAAAACATATTTTTGGAGTAGTTTTTGCGAGAACACGAAACGAGTTTCAGAAGAGACATTCAACAAAGCCAGAGTGACACAAGCAAACATTACACATTGAGAATCCAAACCCGCTTTTGAAGGATTACTCCACACATTGTCACGGGACGTCAAGCATAGCCATGGAAGATTTGAGAGGCACTATATTGCGTAAGCAAATCCTCCTTATTTAAACACAGTCGTGCTTTCCATGGAGTTAGTGACTGTACAATTGGATTATGAAAGAATAGTTCAATTTTAATAAAACACATTCAAAGTTTCCATTTTTTAGAATGTATGCAGCTGTGAAATCAATGTCAATATGTCATCCTCATGGAAGTTCTCGCAATTGTTTTTCCTTTCCTCCTCAAAAGAATGAAGGTTTAATTGATTTAACAGCAGAGCGAGTTTTATTGCGTAAAAAATAAAATGTCAATATTACAAAGGTTGAATTTCATTAAATCAGTAAAAATGTATTGTTTCAGCTGATTTGGGTAATTTATAGAATTTTGGAATTTTTGTATGAGTAGGTTTCGCAAGAGAAACGCCATGATAAGTGAAACCACCCATGACACTTCACTAAACAAGTCTAAACACACGTGGGTTGCAGAGTGAGTTTGCCTACCAAACAGCTGCGTGATAAACCTTAATCACTTTCCATTGCTAATTTAGAAAGTGATTTAGTGTCCCCATTAAGGGGAGATATCGACGCAGAAAATTGGAGTTGATTGCCTTTCCCAACAATGCCATTGTGCTATGTAATTTATACCCGTAACTCAGGTAGGAATATCCTCAAACAAAAATTACTTTCCAAGAGATAAGATTAGCTATTATTTTAACAGTGCATCTTGTTTGATACGAGAACCTGTGTAGTATCAGTAAAAATATGAACGTAAAATTACATGACATTATTTCTGCAAATTTTGCTGAATTGAATCTTTGAATTTCAATATCTGGAGCAGTATGTAATATAAGCGTAATGGAATGGATATATTATAGAGTGGGAAATATTTTTCAATTTCTAGATGAATAATTCACTGTAATAAAATAGTTTTTTAATAGTCATAAATTTACCTAGGATTTCATTTGATTTGTGAAAAGAAGTTTCTTATAAAATGTCTATCAATATAAGTGTAAATGAAAAAAGGTTTTTCTAATGACAAATTTTGTTCCACGTATTTAAGATAAGATGCTATTATTATTGACTGACTATGGTAGTGAACAGTTGTTGCATTTTAATTATGCTCAGATAACATGGTATTTATCAATATAGAACAACTCAAAAATCCATTTTATTCAGATCTACTTAATTTTAGCCAAATCGGAAAATAAGAATCAATCCTCAGCAAAATTTAGGTGAATATTTTCTCCTTCACAAAGATATAATCACTACAATATTTGCCTTGTTTATTAAATATTTTTTCCAGCTAAACACGTTAATTAGCAAAAAATACATTTCCAAACAGTTGCTAAGAAACCGAAATCAAAACCTTCATTCCTTTCATTCCTTAATTAGCCACATAATCTTTATTTTTTTTAACAATAGGTCCCTCATTAATTTATTTGTGACGAGATATTAAAAAATATGCTCCTCATTTTTCAACTTCATTATAAAAAACATGAAACACAACTCTTTCATTATTTCCTTCACCTGTTTTAAGATTTGTGAAAAATAAAAATAAATAAAAATCACATTCAATCAAAATTTCTATATCTGCCCACAAATCCATCACAAATCAATTTAACATGAAAATAATTGCTCCTTCATCTTCTTCTTACATTTTCATTTCCAGATTAAAATGAAAGCCACAACAAAAGTTACAATATTTATCACCGCTTCGAATGTATATTTAAAATTGCACAATAGAGAAATAGAGAAAATAAAGTAGTGTTCCACTTCTTATATTTGAGTCACAATCCTATCAAGAAAGTAGAAATTAAAATGGTTAAAACTTTGTACTAATCGAATTATTTAATCTTATTTTTATTACGATTATTCTTTCAACAATTCTATATTTTGACCCTAGTTTGAAGTATTTATCAAGCAGGCCAGTCAATCAGATGAAAAAGTAATCCCGTATTAAGTTAAAACATGCTTCCGTACTTTTACTAATGTGAAAGTATATTCACGTATTCGTGCCATATTACCTACGACCAATGTTACCGTTGTCTACTTTGCTACTTCAAATTGAAAACATCCCTGCTTGTGCCATATCCTTAATGCGGAGCATTCTCTCTATATTCTTCAGTACTATTTAGGTTAGTCCCGCATTCTGCCTTCAGTTAATATAAATATACTTACTTAAGTCATTGGGCCGATACATGGCAAATAACTGACGCAGTTGAATTTTATAAACCGAGACGATAGCCGAGGTTTATAACTAACAAGTCCGTTATTTGTGATAACGGCCGTGTCACTCAATAGTTTTCTTGCACCTTCCTATAAGAAAAAGTAATATAATTTAGAACTACTTTATGTAGGATTGCTGACTTCGCATTTGGGAGGCCTGGGTTCAATCCCCCAGGTCGACCATCCCAATCGTGGCTTTTGTGGTTTCCCTCAAACATGAAGGTGATGGGAGGATTATACTGAATGTCCACAACCGCGAAACCGGCGTCACTATCCGAATTCGTTAACTACGTGAAGTCACGAAGGTTAAGCGAATTCAAGATATCGTAGGTTACTGGTTGGGTGACTGAATACCAACCCCGGACCTAATGGCGCCGAGGCCTATTGCCCTTCATGGGGCATATAATGACTTAATAATAATACTAATACTCTCTCGCCATGTTTGGCTACAACTCATTTGCTTCCATTGTACTTAATGGACGGCGGAGAGTAAAATCCTTAACCAACACCCGCCGTTAAAAGTAGCTATTCGTTCCTCTCTTGTGAGTTAAATCTATACAACAGAACAGTATCGAAAATTAGTACATTATGAAATGATGATGTAGTAACCACGGGTGTTAATACAGGAGTGTAGTATTACGATACGAGTGAGGTACGAGCGAGTATCGTAAACTTCACACGAGTGTATTAATACCCATTACATCGAGTTTCATACGGTGCTTTTTCTACGGCTGTTATTAGTTAAAACGTTTACATTGAACCGTTTGGTGGCAGTTGACATAAGAATTCAGCGAAGACCACCTAGCGGACACCTCCATAACCTGACCCTCTCATGCTGCCGCAGGTGGCTGTGATTACCAGTCCGCATGCAAGGTAGTACTGAGCTAGTCAAATAGGAGCAGAGTGAAATTACGATCCAATTTAATTTAAATAATATTTCACGAAAAAAGTACTAATAAGAAAATAAATTAAAACTGACAAGCATATTATAATATCAAATGCAATTTTAAAGTACACAATCGAACGACACATTTACTAGAACGATTCTCAATGATTAATTATGTGTCATTATTTGGTTTGTAAACTTCTCTATGATTGGGGAAGAACCTGTATCATAATGAAACCTATATTAAAATGAGTATCATTCTGAAACTCGTTGCAACCATCAAATGAGAGCATTAGAGAATGTTAGTAGAAAAACGAATTAAAGAGATAGTTTCTTATAAAAGCGACCGCAAAGCGAGGTCCACCCGTTCGAGAGCCGTGGCACGGAATTCTTGAAGGCAACCGAAGCAGCAAATCCTCCCCAGAAGGCCGAACCGAGCAAATATTTTGCTTTTGAGCGTGCGTGCGGAGCGTGCGAGCATATGGGCGCGGCGTCGCGCGCGCGAGTCACCCTTGGAAGGGGCGTGGCACATTCCACACGCCCGCGGGAATTGAACTACATCATCTCGCCCTCGCGCGCGGATGTTTGCGTCAGGACCGCAAACTTCGTTTCTTCCTATCGCAACAGACGTTGACGTTTTAAATTTATATAAAAAATGTATTCCTGAATTCTTGATCGTAAAAAATATCGCCGGCGAAATCTATTTACGGGACCCTGGCGCGGCGGCGGGCACCGACGATGACGTCGGCGGCACGTGATGGAAAAGGCGCGGAGTTCGGGCGGAAAGGGGAGACGCGTTCCCGCAGGCGATGCGAGCATTCGGATTTCTCGAGAGACCGCCAGAGCGCAGCGCGCGCGCAGACAGATTTGTGACAAGCGAGCGGCGGGGCGGCGTCTGGATAGGCGAACGGCTGTAATGAAACGATTGAAGACGCTAGGCGCCTTTGGTGGTTGGAAAATGTGTAGTTTCTGATTAATATGACATATTGCTAAATAATATGTTCGTAGGGGGTTGTAAAGAGCTCTACATTCGTAGTCTAAAATATGATTGGTTTAAGGCTTGAGAACATGTGTTTTTGTTGAAGGTTGAACATAAGAGATATGGGAAAGAATTTATAGGGATAACGTAAAGTATTCATCGGCACTTGTGGAATGCGCGCAAACATCTTTGTGACAAGCGAGCGGCGGGGCGGCGCCTGGATAGGCGAACGGCTGTAATGAAACGATTGAAGGCGCTAGGCGCTGGTTGAAACACGAGTTCTTTCTGATCAATATGACGTATTGATGAGATAATCTCTTCGTAGGGGGTTGTAAAGAGCTCTACTTTTCACATTCGTAGTCTAAAGTATGATTGGTTTAAGGCTTGAGGACATGTGTTTCTGTTGAAGGTTGAACATAGGAGATAAGCGAAAGAATTTATAGGGATAACGAAAAGTATTCATAGGGACTTTTGGAATGTGTGCAGAAAGCTTTGTGACAAGCGAGAGGCGGGGCGGCGCCTGGATAGGCGAACGGCTGTAATGAAACGATTGAAGGCGCTAGGCGCTGGTTGAAACACGAGTTCTTTCTGATTAATATGACGTATTGATGAGATAATCTCTTCGTAGAAGGTTGTAAAGAGCTCCACTTTTCACATTCGTAGTCTAAAGTATGATTGGTTTAAGCCTTGGGAACATGTGTCTTTGTTGAAGGTTGAACATAAGAGATAAGCGAAAGAATTTATAGGGATAACGGAAAGTATTCATAGGGACTTGTGGAATGCGTGTAGACAGCTTGGTGACAAGTGAGAGGGGGGCGGCGCCTGGATAGGCGAACGTCTGTAATGAAACGATTGAAGGCGCTAGTCGCCTTTGCTGGTTGGAAAACGAGTTATTTCTGATTAATATGGCATATTGATGGGGGCAAGCTCTCTTCGTATGGGGTTGTAAAGAGAGCTCTACTTTTCACATTCGTAGTCTAAAGTATGATTGGTTTAAAACGAGGACATGTGTTTCTGTTGAAGGTTGAACATAGATAAGCGAAGAATTTATAGGGATAACGGAAAGTATTCATATGGACTTGTGGAATGCGCGTAGACAAGCGAAAGGCAGGGGCGGCGCCTGGATGGCGCGAGCTGGCTGTAATGAAACGATTGAAGGCTAGGCGCCTTTACTGGTTGAAAGACGAGTTATTTCTGATTAATATGACATATTGATGAGATAATCTGTTCATAGGGGTTGTAAAGAGCTCTACTTTTCACATTCGTAGTTCAAAGAAGTATGATTGATTTAAGGCTTGAGAACATGTGTTTGTTGAAGGAGTTGAACATAAGAGATAAGCGAAAAATTCATAAGGATAACGAAAGTATTCATAGGGACTTTTGGAATGTGCGCAGACATCTTTGTGACAACATCGAGAGGCGGGGCGGTGTCTGGATAGGCGAACGGCTGTAATGAAACGATTGAAGATGCTAAGCACCTTTAGTGTTGAAAAACGTGTACTTTCTGGTTAATACGACATGATGAGATAATCTGTTCGTAGGGGTTGTAAAGAGCTCTACTTTGCTCATTCGTAGTCTAAAGTATGATTGGTTTAAGGCTTGCGAACGTGTGTTTTTGTTGAAGGTTGAACATAAGAGATAAGCGAAAAAATTCATAGCGATAACGGAAAGTGATAAGGACTTGTGGAATGCGCACTGGGCAACTTCGTGACAAGTGAGAGGCGGGGCGGTGTCTGGATAGGCGAACGGCTGTAATGAAACGATTAATGGCGCTAGGCGCCTTTGCTGAATTGGAAAACGTGTTCTTTCTGATTAATATGACATATTGATGAGATAATCTGTTTGTAGGGAGTTGAAAAGAGCTCTTTCGTAGTCTAAGTATGATTAGTTTAAGGCTTGAGAACATGTGTTTTTGTTGAAGGTTGAATATAAGAATAAGCGAAAAGAATTTATAGGGATAACGGAAAGTATTCATAGGGACTTGTGGAATGCGCGTAGACAGCTTCGTGACAAGCGAGAGGCGGGGCGGCGTCTGGATAGGCGAACGGCTGTAATGAAACGATTGAAGACGCTAGGCGCCTTTGGTGGTTGGAAAACGTTTACTTTCACAGTTAATGACATATTGATGAGATAATCTGTTCGTAGGGGTTGTAAAGGGCTCTACATTGAAAATGCTTGAGAACACGTGTTTTTGTTGAAGGTTGAACATACGAGATAAGCGAAAGAATTCATAAGGATAACAGAAAGTATTCATAGGGACTTTTGGAATGTGCGCAGACATCTTTGTGACAAGCGAGAGGCGGGGCGGCGTCTGGATAGGCGAACGGCTGTAATGAAACGATTGAAGGCGCTAGGCGCTGGTTGAAACACGAGTTCTTTCTGATTAATATGACGTATTGATGAGATAATCTCTTCGTAGAAGGTTGTAAAGAGCTCCACTTTTCACATTCGTAGTCTAAAGTATGATTGGTTTAAGCCTTGGGAACATGTGTCTTTGTTGAAGGTTGAACATAAGAGATAAGCGAAAGAATTTATAGGGATAACGGAAAGTATTCATAGGGACTTGTGGAATGCGTGTAGACAGCTTGGTGACAAGTGAGAGGGGGGCGGCGCCTGGATAGGCGAACGTCTGTAATGAAACGATTGAAGGCGCTAGTCGCCTTTGCTGGTTGGAAAACGAGTTATTTCTGATTAATATGGCATATTGATGAGATAATCTGTTTGTAGGGAGTTGAAAAGAACTCTACATTCGTAGATTAAAGTATGATTGGTTTAAGGCTTGAGAACATGTGTCTTTGTTGAAGGTTGAACACAAGAGATCAGCGAAAGAATTTATAGGAATAACGGAAAGTATTCATAGGGACTTTTGGAATGGGCGCAGACAGCATTGTGACAAGCGAAAGGCGGGGCGGCGCCTGGATAGGCGAACGTCTGTAAAGACACGATTGAAGGCGCCTTTGCTGGTTGGAAAACGAGTTCTTTCTGATTAATATGACATATTGATGAGATAATCTGTTCGTAGGAAGTTCTAAAAAGCTCTACATTCGTAGTCTAAAGTATGATTAGTTTAAGCCTTGAGAACATGTGTTTTTGTTGAAGGTTGGACATATGAGATGAGTGAAAGAATTTATAGAGATAACGGAAAGTATTCATAGGGACTTGTAGAATCCGCGTAACTCAGCTTCGTGACAAATGAGAGGCGGGGAGACACCTGGATAGGCGAACGGCTGTAATGAAACGATCGAAGGCGCTAGGCGCCTTTGCTGGTTGAGAAATGAGTTCTTTCTGATTAATATATTCTGATTAATTCTGAATAATATTGATGAGATAATATGTTCATAGGGGGGTTGTATAGAGCTCTACTTTGGACATTCGTAGTCTAAAGTATGATTGGCTTAAGGCTTGAGAACGTGTGTTTTTTCTTGAAAGTTTAACATAAGAATAAAGTGAAAAACTTTACTAAAGTAGGGATAACGTAAAGTATTCATAAAGACTTGTGGAATGCTCTATTTGGTACTTTCGGATCCTAAAATATATAATGGTTTAGAATTTGTGAATACCGTTTTTGCTAACTCAGTTATTAGAATAGCAATGCTAATAAAATTCTACTCATGTGAATTTAGTATTTTTTATTTTATTTAGTTTCTATATTTATTGATAGTTAAACCTCAACATTGTGTTTTTTAATTTTTATTTCAATATAGAAAATATTTACACTTTGCTTACAGCCTACACTATAATACCAGAAAAATTAAGCAACAAATATTGTGATATGACAGTACGAAAATTATGAAAACGGGATTCTCGAATCAAAATTCAAACGATATATACGATGCAAATATTTTAAGATAAAATCTGTGAATTTGTGTCGCGAATTAGTGTCAGGATAAAAAAGTGTAACGTTGTGAGCAGTACCTAAACTACTAACAATAAATGTCAGCAAACCATGAGATTATAGAAGCAGATCAATGTAAATTACACATTCATTCTCAATTACCATTGAATTCTAAAGTTGACGATTGCAATCATAATTATCTTTCCATCGCGGGGGAGAACGTAAAATAAACTGGTCAACTAAACAGTAAAAATGAAACATCGTAAAACAAAACGCAATCGTTCTTTTAGAACCTCCTCTATATTCATCTATAAATGCTGAATACACGAGATGAACCGGTTAACACTTTAAATCCTTCTGTTCTTCATTATACGGCCTGAATCATTCTTTAGCTGTTGCTTTATTTCCCACTTTCTAAAAAGAAACACGAAGATCATAAGGAACGAAGCAAAGGCTATTGCGATCGAAGGTAATTTATAATCTAGTAATAATGTTTTATATAAAGAACTTTTTTATCCCTTTTAGACATAAATTCATTGAAGTTCAAAAGTCGGAAGAACAACGAAAGAACCATTCTTCTTTTTCTTTGCCAAAAGGCGCTCAGCTTCAAGATTAATGTTAGGACGCGCGTTTATCGATCGAGGGGAAAGTAAACCCAAGAGATGGTGACTGCGGCAATAGCAGTGATGGCAATATGGAACACAAAGATGATTTCCGGTTCTCTTCTTCAATCAACTACAAATTTATCATGAATGTAATTTGCGACGGTTTCCTTCGCAATTATTTCGGTGTCTTTACAATACCTTTCCCAGTATTTATCTTTGATTCAGTTTTATTCGTATAAATTCAACGTATCTATGTATTATTTTCATTCACCCATTCCTGAAACTATTCTAGAAGTACAATATATATATATATATATATATATATATATATATATATATATATATATATATATATCCATGTATATTGCGTAGTCACTGCAACAGCAAAAGTGTTTAGCCCAATTTCTGTACGTTCCATGATTGGACTTGTATTCAATATAACTACTCTACGTTACATGTGTATGCTCAGGTTCACTAGAAACCTTTCTAATAGAATGTTAAATGCATTCAGATGAGTCTTTCATTAAAATCTTTTGAGGTTCTTTTATTTACTCATTTAGAAATTAGTTTAAACTAAAACACTATTAGATTTACATATTTTTTACTGACATGAAACAATGTACTACACTAGAACATTATTACAGATAATATGTGATAGCGAATAAAACAATGCAATATATTTTGCAGAGGTGAGACCGTAAATTACAGAGTACACTTGACTGTACAAACCTTCAACATGCATTATCATAGGTGGATTAAACACCTCAGAAATGCTAATCCGCGACTGCTCCGGTCGTCGGATTATACCTAGTGCACTAATCATCGTTACTAAGCTCACCACCGCTACCTCCACTGCCGCTCGATGCCTTGCTCTGCTCCCTCGGCAGGCGGAGCAGCCTTGCAAAGGGTCCCTTCGCAGCCATGTCACCCGTCGACCCGTCTGCCCGCGGCAGCGTGGGCGGGGCGACGGGGGCGGGGCAACGGGGGCGGGCCCGTGCAGCGACGGAGGCGGTCCTCGCCTACTCTCCGATATTACTGCGCCACGTAAAAGGATTAGGAGAGCAATCCGGGAAGGGACACGGTCAGCAGCGCGCCGCGCGCCGCCCTAAGCCAATTACCCCGAATAAGCATGTTGCGCCCAGGGGGGCGGGGGCGGCAACGCCCGTAATCGCCCGCGGAAGCGACAGCCCGCCTTGAAACGCTGCCCCCGCCGGTCGGGGCCCTGGTCCCCAAGAAGGCCCCCGGGCGCAGCTACCCTTCTCCGCACGGAGGATCAGGCGTTCCGCAAGGCTCGAAGAGAGATGGTTGTACAGATACGATTTACGGAGTTGTGAGGTTTTAATTAACTGCAATGTTTTTGATAGAATACTTCGGTAGCCTTTCGCTAACAGGGACCCACATGAAGGACACTATCTTTCTCCTAACGGAGGATCAGGCGTTCCGCAAGGCTCGAAGAGGGATGGTTGCACGGATACGATTTACGGAGTTGTGAGGTTTTAATTAACTGCGATGTTTTTGATGGAATACTTCGGTAGCCTTTCGCTAACATGGACCCACTATTTACCCTAAGATGGACCCCAAATGATGGACTCTATCCTTCTCCGCACGGAGGATCAGGCGTTCCGCAAGGCTCGAAGAGGGATGGTTGCACAGATACGATTTACGGAGTAGTGAGGTTTTAATTAACTGCAATGTTTATGATGCAATACTTCGGTAGCCTTTCGCTAACATGGACCCACTATTTACCCTAAGATGGACCCCAAATGATGGACACTATCCTTCTCCTCACGGAGGATCAGGCGTTCCGTAAGGCTCGAAGAGGGATGGTTGCACAGATACGATTTACGGAGTAGTGAGGTTTTAATTAACTGCAATGTTTATGATGCAATACTTCGGTAGCCTTTCGCTAACATGGACCCATTATTTACCCTAAGATGGACCCCAAATGATGGACACTATCCTTCTCCTCACGGAGGATCAGGCGTTCCGCAAGGCTCGAAGAGGGATGGTTGCACAGATACGATTTACGGAGTTGTGAGGTTTTAATTAACTGCAATGTTTTTGATGGAATACTTCGGTAGCCTTTCGCTAACATGGACCCACTATTTACTCTAAGATGGACGCCAAATGATGGACACTATCCTTCTCCTAACGGAGGATCAGGCGTTCCGCAAGGCTCGAAGAGGGATGGTTGCACAGATGCGATTTACGGAGTTGTGAGGTTTTAACTAACTGCAATGGTTTTTTATGGAATACTTCAGTAGCCTTTAGCTAACATGGACCCACTATTTACCCTAAGATGGACACTAAATGATGGACACTATCCTTCTCCGCACGGAGGATCAGGCGTTCCGCAAGGCTCGAAGAGGGATGGTTGCACAGATACGATTTACGGAGTAGTGAGGTTTTAATTAACTGCAATGTTTATGATGCAATACTTCGGTAGCCTTTCGCTAACATGGACCCACTATTTACCCTAAGATGGACCCCATATGATGAACACTATCCTTCTCCGCACGGAGGATCAGGCGTTCCGCAAGGCTCGAAGAGGGATGGTTGCACAGATGCGATTTACGGAGTTGTGAGGTTTTAATTAACTGCAATGATTTTGATGCAATACTTCGGTAGCCTTTCGCTAACATGGACCCACATGATGGACACTATCCTTCTCTGCACGGAGGATCAGGCGTTCCGCAAGGCTCGAAGAGGGATGGTTGCACAGATACGATTTACGGAGTAGTGAGGTTTTAATTAACTGCAATGTTTATGATGCAATACTTCGGTAGCCTTTCGCTAACATGGACCCATTATTTACCCTAAGATGGACCCCATATGATGGACACTATCCTTCTCCACACGGCGGGCCAGGCGTTCCGCAAGGCTCAAAGAGGGATGAGGAGAGATGCGCAAGTAAGGCAATAATAATCGATGGACATAGACAATTTACTCATTTTAAGGCTCGAAGGAGGACGAAGAGAAATGCACGTACGGCAATGACTATTGGACAGGCCCAATTTACTGATTTCTTTGTTTTTTTTCTGGTCTCCTGGAATATTTTTGATGGAATACTTCGCTAGCATTTTAAAGCCTTGACATGGTCTCACTATTTTCCTTAAGCTGGCCCCCACTAAAATGGACACTATCCTTCTCCGCACGGCGGGCCAGGCGTTCCGCAAGGCTCGAAGCCAGTTCCTGGGAATGCAGCCCTCCCAGTTCGTGGGAACTGGAGCTGTACCATTCTCACAACAACGTGCGTGTATTTCTTTGTTCAAGTTATCTTTCCCGGCAGGGTACTGCCCCAGCCGGGATAATGCTTAAGCTTCTAATTGGCCTCCCGACATGTGTGGTTGTGAAGTGTGAATAGGGTATTAAGAGAATGAGCAGGGGACCAGGATATTGAAGGAAAAATTGGAAATCGTCCACGGCCGGTTCATTAGGGTATTGCTCCATATTCATATGGTATTACGAATGGTATTATTCGTAGTTGGAAGAAACCATTGATCACAGCCATCGTCTGCTAGAATTCTGCTCCAGATAATATAGAATCTGAATTCGACCCATGTTTTGAGGTGGGAGGTGGAGAAAAATATGCAATTAAAAAAATGTAGAAAAACAGTAATCGAATATCAGGTTCGGTTCTCGGATTTTCGGATCTGTCTTGTGAAAACTCTTTCCTATATATTTGACGAAAAATGTAAATTCATGTAAACGTTATTTTTATTTTCTAATATTTTCACATCTTTTATATATGTAGTCGTTTCTATTTTCATTTAAACTTTTCCCAGTACATTAAAACTCTTTTAATTACTTTTTACACGAATAACAAACTACCCTAGCCATGAACAATGTTCGATCATCAAAAAATGTCTACTTTACAGTGATTTTACTAGAGTTTATAGAAAATTTTCATAGGAAAAGTCTTTATGTGCATATCTCAACAACTGTTTTAAGAGTTTATTTTTTTAAATGAAATCTCAGACATCAAATCAGTGTTCGTGTAATGAATAACAAAAGCTGACTTCTCAGTTCGTTTAAGTCAGCACATTGATCGACGCGTTTTCAATACGTCTTTGAGCGAGGCTCCATCCATCTTCCTTAGAAGCACGTCAAACTCTGATGAGTAATTCGCTGCGTGCACAGGTAGGTACCTCGCTCCAGGACGCTTTCTATCAATTACGTGGTTCATCAACAAACAAACATCTACTATACTGGTGAAACAAGAGGATGAGCGAATCTCTGCCCCGACGCAGGACATGCTTGCTCAAAAGCTAATCATCCTTGCCTACCGAGTTCTGAAGTGAAACTTTTTAAGCTCCACGGGCGCCACAAGCAAAAAATATTTCTATTAAGCTCGTTTAAATATAGGCAAAAATGGAAGCTTGTTAAGGTGATGATGAAGATCTTATTTGGTTACTAATACGTAATCTTATATTAACCCTAGAAATCTGACGGGGGGGGGGACGTCGAACCCACGTTGATTGATTTCACTCATTATTCGCTCACATTATTTTCGTAGAATTTATTTCTTTTTATGCGTTGGCAACTAGGCTTCGTATAACATTTTACTGTTAATTGTAAGTTATTTAATAGAAACATAAAAATGGAAAAAAATGCTTTGGGCCCCCCCCCCTTCCGGCGTCTACGGTACCAAATGGCATAACACAGGAAATTGTTCATTCTAGGGGTAGTATTCTAGATATAAACATAAAGAATGTGAGATTTCATCATGATTGGCCTCCTCCTGCCAAAGGCAGTTGCGATATTTGCGCCTCCGAAGCAAAAACAGTATCAAAAAAATACAATCTTCTGAGCAAGCCCAAGCAGTTTTATTGCAGTGTAATAAGCATTTTTGTAATAGCCTTTCAGAAAGAATCGCAAAGGTGGTGCAATGCACTGAAGCTAATCACTGTGAATAATTTTTGGCTCATGAATTCATCATTTTGTTTGCATTAAATATTCTTTTACATTTATTAAAATTATTTTCTTCTGTCTGTTTTTCTTCAATATACTATAATAGTTTTAGCCTTTGAATTTTTAAAGACAGAACATTTTTCATATTAATATTTATTACATAATCCATAGCGCAACGTTTAAGAAATTATTTCTGGATGATGATTGAAGCAAATAATTTCCGAAACGTGACGATATGTATTATGTTATAAATATTAATATGAAAAATATTCTGTCCTTAAAAATTTAAAGACCAAAAATATTATAGTATATTATTTTACATTTGTTACAGTTTTTCATTTGTACTAATGATATTATTCAAATTACTAGCTCCAATTGTAATTGATAAGTAATCAATAAAATTATCATGTTTCATAACAAGAATAGTTATATTGTAGTGGGTTCAGCAAATCTTCCCTTTCAGAATAGGTTTGCTGAACCCACTACAAAAAAAAGCTCCAGAAATCTAGAGTAAAACTTTCATTGCTAATGTATTTTTCTTACATTTTGTTTATAACAGTATTGTGATTATTGTCTTAAATATCCAATTACATAAAGACTTTCTTATAAATAAAATTGTATTATGTTATATCCATCATTGTAAATAGACTTTTTAAAATTATTCATCAAATTGCATGTTAGTGAACTAACTATGTCATGCATCTTTCTCCTTGAAGTAAAATGAAATGTCCACAATAAAAAAACATATTATAAACTGTTTAAAGGATAGACTAAGTTCTCTGAAATAAGAAAACTGTACAATATTCAATCAATTGCTAAAGAGGTGGAAAAATTAAGAGAAAATTACTATCAGTATACATCAAGAATGAAAGATTGGCAGGAATGGTGTAACAGTGGCCCTCAGGAAAGATCCAAGAAGTTAATGAAAAAAGATACACGGCACAGTACACAGTATGCTATAAAAGAAATGCTATGAAAGAAAAAAAACAACAAAAGTGATAGCTGACCAATTGTTCTTGAAATATTTAGTGCCACACGCGTTTCCATTGATCAAGTAGCAGAAAATGTGGAAATAACTCGCGGTTCTGGTATTAAAAACCACAATATTATTAGAAAATGGACAAGAAATACAATTTTAGTACGATACGTGTCACATTCATATAAGCACTGTTCAGTTTTAGCAATCCTATAGGGTGCACGTGTGCATGTAATTAACCACCCTGCTTCCTTGTCAGCAAGAACACAAGTTACTCAGAAAAGTCGCGATTTTCTGAAAGCACAATTGCATGTTTTATGCTTGCCAAATTTTTAAAATTTCATTTTGTTTTTCACAAAGTTCTTGATTTCCCACTTCACTTGGAATGCTTGATGTTTTTCTAAGAATTTTTGTAGTAGGCACAGCGATTGGATTGACCACTGGAAGAAGAATTTTTAATTGTTTGCGTAAATAAGTAAAAATGTCAACATTGGGAGGCCATTTATGAAAACAGCAGAATCAGAAACCCTGAACTGAACGTCTAAATTAAATTCCTTTATTTATCATATTTTACGAAAAAATAATTGGCCTCAATTATAGTGTTTCTTTATTTTACTTGTAAAAATTTGTTAACTTACTTCTACGTCGCTCATGAATGAATTTTCATCAGAGCAATAAACTATATAATGATATAGTACATAATATAATATCTTCCTAATTAATTTCAATTCAAAGATATCATAGTAACCTTCTGCTCTTTTCAGCGTATCTTCTTTTTCCTTCTATTTTTGTATGTGATAATTTCAAATGTCTGTCGTTTTAATTGCAAGATTATCCATGTTCATCGAACCCTACACAAGAGAACGTATGATGCATAGCTATCTGATATGTAGTTCATTACTATCCCTAAACGCTCACTCTAAATTAAAATTTCGTTTCACTACAGTAATACTACGAAATACAAAATTTTTAGAGATCACAATCGTTTGAAATAATCTAATCCTAGAGTACCGTTACATCTCGTATACCACACAGAGCATTACGTACTTATTCAGATAGGGTTCTCATTGCCGTGTTAAGAAGTCACTAATTTTTAAATTTTTATTTCCAAATAAGTATAGATGGCCACCATTTTGATCGTCTGAGTATTATATTTCATCGTTCTAAACTTTTTTCCTCCTCCCTTTGAAAAAATTATGGTCTGTGACTTCTTGGAGTTAATCATCAAATCGATAATTTTTCAGTATCCCTTCACTGTTTAACTGGTGTTGCAGATTGATAATATCGTCCAGTAATATGGCAATGTCGTCTTCAAACAGAATGAGCTTAGTTTTTTAATGCAAGTTGATATGGCTCTCATCCAGAAAAAACATTGTTCAATATCACTAAAAAAATGAAAATAATAATGGACTGAGTATGTCGCCTTGAAGTACTTCTTTATTTACATTTATCTCTTTTGATATTTTATTATTATTCATTTTAACTTTGCAAGCGGTATTTGGTTAGTAGTTCTGGAAATCTCGCACAAGACGACTTGAATTCATTCCGACATACTAAATTTTTATTTACTGAGTCGAAGGTCTTTGCAAGTCTATAAATGCAAGAAAAGTTGGCCCTTGTGCTTCTCAAGGGCCATGGCTCCTCGAGTAAATGATAAAAAATTATTGCAGCGCGTTCTTGCTCTAAACCTGTTTTGTGGTTCCGGTAGTATTCTCGCACTTTCAGCGTAGGTGTTCAGTCTTCGTGTGAGACAAACTAAACATCTTGGTGAGAGCATTTAATAGCGCGAACTTTGAAAATTGTAATTTTCCAATTTTATAGATTGCAATAAAAATTGGGACTGTGCCATTTTTTATAAATGCACTTTTTCAGCAAAAAATTAAAGAAAAAACTGCAGCCGCTTTCCACAAAAGTTTGAAACTTTCACAAGAGCTTTATGTAAAATACACCCAAAAAATTAAAATAACTTGATGCTCTCCGGGACAGCACTACTAGATCCTGCCATATTTACCAAATTTCAATTAAAATCTTATCTGACAGAATTACACGTCACTCATGCTTGTACTTTCACACATGCACATATTCATACCGACATTTCTATTTTTTGTACAAATTGGGTGTATATCCTCGCTATCTACAACAACCTAACCTTCTTTGAAAAACTCCTAATGTACGTTAATCTTGATGTTAGTACCTCAATCCTAGCAAAATTACAGCTCTTACAAGAAATTTAAACATCGATTTTACTGTGAGTTCGCATGTTGAGATGATTTCAATCCTTTTACTCCCTATACTATACTTTACGATTCTAGGCCATACTATACTATTTGGCAATTAGTATACTATAGTACAGGGGGGAAAAGTGAAAGTTCCTAATAACAAAATAGAATACGTTGCTTCAGCTTGAAACAATTTTTGTAATAAAAACTTACAATTATCAATATGATTTGAAATGTTTGCTTTCTTAAATGAACCTAGAAATTGCAGTTCTTTTTACTGCAGTCCGTTACATCTTACGGTCTCCCGTAGGCCCTAAGAGCAACTTTTCAAAGATATGAGGACCTTCATAAAATTCTAAAGGTGGATACAGAGGTTATGTTTGCAAGTTATGTAACAAGTTAGCATCACTTCCGCACTTAAATTCAAAGAAAATTAATTAAAATATTCTCCCTTGCGTGACTGCTAATCGGAAACTAGGGCATAACTTTGAGCTAACAGCTGACGTTTCCTAAGAAATTAACTTTATTACAAAATATAACTTAAGAGGACCACTAAATGTCCACGGAAATGAGCGAGGCCTTTCTTTACACTGGGGGAACCGTTTTAAGAAAATTACGACGCAATAACTTGATTTTTGAAGAAAAAAGACGAAAAAGTGTAGCATACTTCAAAGTGTGCCGCTTGAATGAAACACGGCCTGCACTTGGCGGCAAATTAAAACCAGACCACCGTAAGTGGCGGAAACTTTTATTTTTCGTGAGTTGGGGAAGTATCTCAAACATCTTTGACAAAGTTGGAGAAACATTTAAATGGTATCCTCCTTCGACACAATTTTCAAACTGCGCCTTCTTGTATTTTGGTCGTATTTCTCTCTAGAATATTAATTAATAATATTGTATACCGCCTCTGCTACCTTTTAGCTCGATGGAAATGATCTATAGAGAAAAAATAGACTATTGAACCCAAACGCACATGGCATTCAGTAAATTGCAATATATAAATTATACTTATGTCAACATCTTCCAATGGTCATTCATTTGTATTTAAAAGTAGAAATGAAGTTATTTCTATTTTGAAGTAAAAACTGGATTAATCTTCAACAACACAAAAACCACACCCTGGAAATAAACATCCACAATCTAATATAAAAACAGACATTGAAATATAATATTCCTGCTAGATTAATGTTTTATAAAACCTAATCAAAAATTTACCTTTCAGTTTCAAACAATCGTCACAAGATGAGAACTTGCCATACAAAATTTGTAATATGTTTATCGCATTAAAAAATTAAGTATTTATGAAGATGGAATAGCATTATAGTTTATTATAAATTCCTCTGCTCATATACATTTAGTCTTTAGGAATTATCTTCGAAAACAAGGAATATGAAAAGTTTACCTTCAGTACAAAATTGCAGAAGATACAAAAAATATCGCGGGGTCTCGCAGAACGTATTTGTACCAGATAAGTCAGAAAGAAATATTGTACCAGTAAAGGTTTAACAATATCTCTCACATGTCCCATATATATGATCATTCATTACTAAGTTTGAAATACCACAATAAACATTTGGGAATGAATTAAAATTTCAGAAAAGAATAATGTTAGAGATGTTTTTGACAGTAATTTGCAGATAATATCCACAAATATATATATATATATATATATATATATATATATATATATATATATATATATATATATATATATATATATACCGGGGAGCGTAGCTCAGTGCATCAACTGATGTCACTGCAGCCACCGACCGGGAGTGTTCTATGTTCGAGTCCTGACGGCGGCAGGATTTTCAACACTAACTATTCAGCTAGATTTCATTCAGTCGCCGCTTGGAGGAGAATTCTAGTGGCCGGCTGCTCTGATCGGTAGTTTTCCGTGGTTTCCTCCGATCAACACCAGGCGAATGCCGGAGCAGTACCCTACCAAACGGGCCATGACCGCGCGCGATCTCTCCTTCCCCTTCCTTATCCTATCCTCTCCCCTTACGCACACACACACTAACATGCACTACACTAACACATATTCCGGGAGACCGGTCGGGAGCTTAGAGCTTGTCCCGGCTGGGGCGGTGCCCCGCTGGTGGGAGAGTCCTGGTTAGGGGAAAACCCCACTAGCCGATGGTAGGTCGGCGCCGGATCTCGCCATCCAGCGGGGGAAGATCACCGCCATCTCCCGAGAAAAAACAAGCACTACACTAACGGGACTAGTGACCGAAGCAGTTGACGCGCCCGGAAACATTTGAAAATCAATATATATATATATATATATATATATATATATATATATATATATATATATATATATATATATGATAATATTTGCAATAAATTCCACAGTTACTGAAATACTCTCCCAAATGCCCTTGGCTGTGCTCAAAGGTTACGCCCTCGCACGTTGAGATTCTGTGCACCGACGGAGCATATTACGATACAATTTTGTCGCCTGTGACTTTTCCATTATTGGATTACTTCCGAGTCACCATGCTTCGACAAGCTGCAGACATCGTGTGTTGAGGCGCGAACAAGCGCCCTGCTGAGGAAGCGGGGCGTGACGTTCTCGAGAGAGTGGTTGCGGAGATTAAATAGAAAGAGACGACGGTGAATTATGCGGGTGCGAAGGAAAATGCAGCAGTGGGAATAGACGAAGTCCCCAGGATGTAGCGATGGCTTAAACAAGGACTATGAGAAAAAAATTGCAATTACACCGACGTATGGGAGGTCCTTTGATAATGTAGCAAACGATAGTGAATACTGAAAAGTAGAAATATAACTTATTGAAAGTTGTATTATACTTTGTTGAAAGTTGTACTATACAAAGTAGAACGGAAATTATTGAAAGTTGTTTTATACTTAAATGTTGGTTCTTAGAACGTCGAGAAAAACAACAATTCTTACACTTTATCACATATTATGATAATAAATAACGACTTTAAATTCCCTACAAACTCGAAATGATGATCTCGGAGAAATATATTATAGGTTTAAGGTATATAACAACTTGTTGTACCTGGAGGGGTGGTTCATGGCATCAATTAACGTCACTGCGGTGCCTCTGACCAGGAGGTCCTAGGTTGGAGCCCCAACGGTGGCAGGATTTTCGATTCTAGTTTTTCAGCAAGATTAAATCTATCTGGAGGAGAATAATTGAGGCCGACTGCTCTGCTTGATTGTTTTCCATGTTTTCTCCGATCAACACTAGGCGAATGCCGGAGCAGTACCCTAACAAACGGGCCACGGACCACGCAATCTTTCCTTCCTTTTGTCCTATCTTCACCCCTCGCACACATTTACATTAACATGCACTACACTACTACAAATATCGGGAGACCGGACGAGATCTTAGAGCTTGTCCCGGCTGGGTGGTATCCCGCTGGTGGGAGATACCTGGTTAGGGTAAACTCCGCTATCCGACGCGATCCAGTAGGGAAGATCACTGTCCCCTCCCGAGGGAAAAAACATGCCCTACACTTACGGGACTCATCACCTTAGTAGTTCACACGTCCAGAATCACCAACAATCAATCAAACAACCACTAATTATAGGCAGATAGTCCTCGCACGTAGGTTGATTAGTGAGGAATCATTTTCATTCCTCAGCGATAGATGTTAATAATAGCGATGAGCAAGCTGAACAAGCAATGAAGAAATGAGCAAGCTGACAGAAAAACAATTGAAGAAATGTATCGGTAACGAATCAACTGCTACCAGAGTTGATAGGTTACATTTGTGTGACGTATTTTAAAATTAAACAGAAATACGTACTCAATTGCGATTACCTCTTGAATTATTATTAAATTATACTATAAATATATTTAATTATATGTATTAAATTAATAAGTAATTTGGGGCGCGTTTAGGGATCTAAATTTTAATTAAATAAATCACTGCTAATTTCTTATATTGTTTTTATTGTTAAAGTATTTAGAGACTCAGCTTAAATATTTCTGCTGCTGTTTTATTTGTATTTAATTTGATTTTTAGTTTGGATGTCCATCTACCCAGTGAGTTGAGGTATAGAGTAGATTTGTTTCTGGTATCAATGAGGGAGTTACCAGAGAAGAATATTGCAGTATCGATTCTAAATTAGACTATTTGGTTGTTGTTTAATTTAACAAGATCTGACACACATTTAGCTGAATAATGTGAGTGAAAGTGGAGAACCTTGAGGGAGTCCTGATTTTTTCTTGGATTTGAGTGGTGATTATGTATGTTTACAGAAAAAGTTTTATTGTTAATAAAGGCGTGAATAATCGTTTCGATGTAGTGTAATGTGCCAATTTTTCATTAAGCCTTTGTGTCATATCAGGTCAAAACTCTGGGTGACATCTATAAATATTAGTAGTGTGTGAATTTTTTTTCTAAAACGCTGAATAAATGTGTTCGGAGATCATACGTAATAGGTTCTGTATGGATATATTCGTGAACCCGGATTGTTTCGCTAGAAATTGTTTCCCTAGGACGTTTCACAGTGGCCGCGGAGTCTTGTTTAGCATCACGTATCTTCATCAAGTTGCTTTGCGAGTGATAAACTTCACATTTCAGTACCTCTCATCACTTTATGCATCGTTTGTCTGGTTGCAGTACGCACTTCGCAGGCGCGAAGAGTTTCTAAAATAAGCCAATTACATAAATGTTTTGAGTCAAATGACACTTACGTTCACCTAATATGTCAATGTTTGCAGGTCCAGTATTCAGAATGATACGACGAAAGTGTGTTGTTTTAACTGACTGGAAGGTGCCAGACCTGAAAGCGCCGAACGTGGAGTAGATGGAGTAGAAAGCAGAGGAGAGTGCCGAGGCAAATGTTTCGTTCCGTTCCTCTCAGAATGAACGTGGTATCTGAGACGAAAATGGGTGTCAGATGAGAAAGCAAAGGGAGCCTCAATGTTGTGCCCTACCGTCGGTAATCAAGGAGGCGGCAATGGGGGGGGAGAGCGCGGTAAATTCTCCCTGATGAGCGAGTTGGGAGTTTGTGTGATGGGGGCAGCGTTCTCCACAATGCGTCGGCGTCACCGCACACAGGACCGAAAAGCTGCAAACGACGCGCAAAAACTTCAAGAATTGAAACTCGTTATCTCAAAGTACATTGAACACATTTTGAAAATGTAAGAGTTGGAGGATGAGCACTTTTGGCGATATGGAATTAAAAGACTTGCGGAAGTAACAAGGTAATTAGCAGACCTCTGTTATTCGTAAATATTAATGTCTCGATTTTCGCGAATGTGTGACTTATCTTGTTACTACAGATATGTCTTACTCATATAAACTCAACTACTTGTTAGGTACTCGTGTATACTGAATATTGATGCATGTAAGAGGAGTATGTGGAAGTAACCAGGTAAGGCACATGGTCATCCCCAGGTAAAATTGAGATCGAATAAAATCAAGGCATTAATATTTACGAATAGGGAAAGACCCACTGTGGTTAATATGGTTTTCTTTGTTATTGCCCTAAGCCCCTCAATTAATAAGTGTTAACGCAGTAGAAGTTTCAATCGCAATTTTCAATCATAGTTCGTGGAATAATAACAGGAAAACAATAAATCTGTGAAAAATAGAAGTTTTAGATGATAGTACGTAAAAAAATTGTGAATAGAAGTGAAACTGTTTAAAATTAATTTCTTTCTGAGTACCAAAGAGATATAATTTTACAATGAATACAACAGTCCAAAGTAAACATTTAGAAGCTTCGTCAAAGGTTGGGAATACGACGCCGGCCCTTAATATAAATAACAACGCTACCTCACCTGGGATTTAACATATTTTCATTGTTTTATATATAACTACTGAAAACTATTGAGTTGTTTAGTTGATAATGACGAACGTGACACGTTACAAATAATTACACGGTAATGTCATCATGGAAACACAAAATAAATATTTGAGAATATTTTATTTAGCAGATATTAATAGCCAATTTTATTATAGCCATATTAATAGTAAGAAACGTACCTAGCAAGTGATTGCTGGCTAGTATTAAGATATCATAAGAGGCAAATATCTGATAAATTAAAAGCATGGGGAAACAGTAACAGAAGCGTCAAGATAAGGAGAAATGAATAAGAAGAAGAAATAGAGGATAAGAAGAAATGAATAATAAGAAGAAATAGAGGATAAGAAGAAGAAATCAAGAAGAAGAAATGAAATGACGAAATGAAATGAATGAGAAGAAGAAATGAAATGAGGAAGAAGAAGAAAGGGAATGAAGAAGAAGAAGAAATGAAATGAAGTAGAAGAAGAAATGAATTGAAGACTAATGCCGGAGCAGTACCCTACCAAACAGGCCACGGACCGCACGCGATCTTTCGTTCCTCTTCCTTGTCCTATCCTCTCGTCTTACACACACACTTACACTAACATGCACTACACTACCACATATTCCTGGAGACCGGTCGGGATCTTAGAGCTTGTCCCGGCAGGGGCGGTGCCCCGCTGGTGGGAGAGTCCTGGTTAGGGGGAAACCCCACTAGCCGACGGTAGGTCGACGCCGGATCTCGCCATTCAGCGGGGGAAGATCACAGCCATCTCCCGAGAAAAAACATGCACTACACTAATGGGACTAATGACCGAAGCAGTTGACGCGCGCGGAAACACGAAAACATCAATCAATCAATCAATGAAAATCAAGACGAAATGAAGCAATGAAAAAGAGTAAATAAAAAAAAAGATGTGGATGATGGGGGATGAGCTGATGAGAAAATGAGAAAAAATAAAGGGCAGTTTTCAGAATTCCTTTCTTTAAAACATTCCAACGCGCGCTCCTCATGTGATTGGGCCCACTGTGCGCGCCACGCAGCACCAGGGCGGGCGCGCGGGCAGCCTCTCTCCACAGGGGCGCCGTGGGCGGCGGCGTTGGCGGCGGCTGCGAGCGGCCATCGGAACGCGCGTCACGCGTGAGCGAAGGGCGAGCGGGCGCACGGGCGGACACGTAATGCGATTACGCGCGCGCCCGAGGAAGCGGCGCGCGGGGGCGGACGCGGGGCAGGGGCGGGCGCGCGGGGGCGGGCGCGCAGGGCGGGGCGGGCGGAGGGGCGGGGGCGGGCGCAGGGCGGGGGCGGGCGCAGGGCGGGGGCGGGCGAGCGGGGGCGGGCGAGCGGTGGCGAGCGCGGGGCGGGAGCGGGCGCGCGGGGGCGCGCGGGAGCGCGCGGGGCGGGGGCGGGGGCGGAGTCGCGGGACGGCAGCGGCGTCCGGGGAGTGATTACGCCGATCCGGCCCAGCTTCTTTACGCCGCCGTGCAACAATTAGCGCGGATAAGCCCCGCCGGCGGCGCACCTGTTGACGGACGGTGTTCGCCGCGTCGCGCGGGGGGGGGGGCGTCGGGTGCGAGGCGGGTAGGGTGACGGGCGGACGGCCGCCTCCGATATCGGAGCGCGGCACAAAGCGGCAGGCGAGCAGGCGGCGGCGAAAGCGGGGCTGACGGGCCGGCGTGGTTGAGGTGAGGACGCGGCGGGCGCGGCCAACAGGCTGGACAGGAGAGAACAATGGAGCGCGTTGAGGAGAGGTGTTTGCTTGTCGGTGGCGAGAGAAGGAGATTGTGGCGATATTTGTGGAAGGAACGGAAAAGCAGGAAAGTTGGAAAGTGAAATCTGCTGGTGTAGGGGAGCGCCGGGTTAACTTCATTAATTCATTTGCGTCGGAGTTAATTTTGCTGCGTTTTTTGTCATCGTGCTCGTGCGCGCAGGGATATTGTTGGAGTTTTCTGGTGGCACAGATTGCAACGATTATTGAATCGTTACCGAATAATTGACTGATTGATTACTCATTCCAAGCACTTTAACTACGAAGGTCATTAGTCTCGTAGTGCGTGTTTTTCATCGGGAGGTGGCTGTGATCTTCTGTCACTGAATGACGAGATCCAGTGCTGACCTACCGTCGACTAGCGGGGTTTTCCCTAACTAGGTATCTCCCACGAGCGGGGCACCACACCAGACGGCACGTCGGGGACTTAGAACTTGTTCCGACTGGGGCGGTGTCCCGCTGGTGGGAGGTACCTGGTTGGGGAAAACTCCGCTAGTCGACGGTAGGATCTCACCATTCAGTGGGGGAAGATTACCACCACCATTCGATGAAAAGCATGCACTACACTTACGGGATTAATGTTCTCGGTAGTTGGCGTGCCCGAAATCAGTAATCAATCAATCAATCAAAAAATGCAAGATATTCTCACACGATTGTTGAAAAGAATTCCTGTACTACGACGGCTACTCATGTGTGGTTCACGTAGAGAATACGGTTGCAGCGAATCTGGGCGACAGGGGCGCGGGTACAGCCGTTTGGCCACGCCACGGCCTTCTGATGGAGTTAGCGGGGCGGCAGGCAAACGGGTTTGGGCAGGCACGGCGGCGGTGCTGCAAAATGGGCGCAGGCCGAGAGTCGGCACATTTGACCGCGTCTCTGCGGCCCCGCAGCACGGGCCGGCTGCGGTGCGACAACAGAAGCGACCGGCCATCGCCACACGGGGCACCGACGCAGTGGCTTGCAGCGGGGGGGAAGGGCTGTAATTTGAAGGGAAGGTGGCGTAGGGCGCGCGCTGGACCGCGCCTAAGCGGGGAGCGAGGGCTTGTCCTCCGGATTAACCACCGCTGCACTCCCTTCCGGCCCTGCCGTACCCCCTCCCTTCGCTTCCCGCCTGGTCGCCAGCTCCGGAGGCGGAAGCTGCCCTGGTGGTCGGCGCCCACGAAGTCGAGCAGGGACGCCCCGCCCGGTCAAGTCAAAAGAGAAGCCCTCCGGTGCACTGTACTGTAATTAAAGAAGCCCAAAATGGGTTCTAGAATTGGATTTTTTGTTGACTGATGGAGAAATCTAAAAGCCAAAGTACATCACGTACCTGTAATAAAGTATATCGTGTTTTACTATTTTTCTACTTATTTACTTCCATTTATAAATCATCAAAGTAAAACACCTAATGTGATATACGTAAATGTCACACTATATTAAAATATATGTAAATATTAGTTTTGAGCATATTCTCTCTTAATTGACTTTTACTGTCGTCTTATTTTTCTTATCAATATTACATATAGGCAAGTTTCAAAACCCATTTTAACGATATTACCAGGAACAAATTCATCAAAAAAGATAACGTAAACATAAATATTTAAAAACGCGAAACATGTTAAAACTTTGGAAGATTTCTTTGATAAGAATATTTTTCTCTTCTGAAATAATGTTTCAACATACGTACACCTGTACAGAATATTAAAGAAAATGCCCCGCTTGCTTCAAACTAACTGCTTCTATTCAGTAAGTCCATCAATCCAATATGTTAATATGGATAGTACAGTAAATGCATTAGAACTGGAGGCAGACATATTTTAAAATATTTTTAAAGATTTTGAACATATTTATGACTGAAAAGGGACTGCTGTAATCGTGATTAATAACTAGCCATAATAAACTCACGATTTTTTTCTTTCATAAACTAATAATTCACTTTATTTTATTCAGATATATTTACATGTTACCCATTTTCATTTTTAAGTACTTAAATCATTTATCTATATAGTGAACAATCCACTCATATGGTGAACATCTGGCACTTCCATGATAATTTTATACGTGTAGAAAATATGGTTTTTGGTTTACAGCTGCAAGATTATATTTTAGATTAATAGGATGTGATTTGTTGTTAGTAAAATTTTATTCTAATAAATTATTTTCGTGGTTATGTCAGCCCATCATAAATTAACGTGTCAACAACAGATATTGAACAAGTTCCTTTAATTTCGTTATTCGTTTACTTTTCGTATGAAACATAATAAATAATTTGTTAAATGATAATAAAATGAAACTTCTGAACAAAATCAAAATATGCCAACACAGAAATCATCCCTTACAAATTTACCTCTAAAAGAGAATAAATCACTAAATTAAGTTCTCTAACCTGGCAACACCAGAAAAAGGTTGCGAATAGTGCATGGATTCGTGCCGTCTGAGGGTAGACAACAGACGTCAGAGGCTGTTGATTTTTAATAATCCATAAACAAAATACTGGAAATTTTATGTATGTCATGAAAGCTTTCTTTTGTTTTCATGACATACACATATATTTCACCAAAACACCGATGTTTTGGTGAAATATATCAATCTGAAAAAAACATCGAAAACAAATTATGTCGATGTTTCTGGTAGAAAATATCAAGGGCAAAACAGGTATGCGAGTACTTTTCTTCTGTAGCGCCGCCACTAGACCGCAGAGTACTCGCCCAAGTTTGTGAACTATCATCTGGATCACCTAACTCCTCTGCACTGATGTGATGTGGGCAGAGATGTAGTTTTCTATTAGGACCAAACACGTTCTCTTAGTGAGAATGCGTTTACTGAATTCACTGAGGTATGCTGGGGTTCGAATTGGTGAGAGTTAGAATGTTAGATCTTTGTGACAGTGTCGGACAAACGCTTTGGTTGGTATCGATGAAAACTGTTTCTGGGAGAGGTATGCTGGCTATATCCAGCCTTCTAGGAAGAGTGGTGTGCTCTGAGTGAGTCAAAGAGTCCGTTTTTCTGATTTGTGTACTTCCCCTCTATCAAATTATGGGAATAGTTTGGCAATGTTCCAAACATGCACATAGCAAAACCGTTGATCGAAATGAGAAATATTCATTTGACAAATTATTCAACATAGCAAAGACTTATTGCGCATATGCCAAGCTTCTATGTCAATTACAAACTATTCGGTATGTAGTGGTACAGCCCGTAAAGCCTCGCGTTGCTGAGTAAACGATCAAATAGGGCGTTTTTAACTTTGTATCCAAAATTGCTTCACAAAATCCACACACAGGGTTCATCAATTCAGTATTACAACTGTACATTCAAATGTAAATAGCTGGTACTATACAAAAATTATACAATTTTTTACAATTACAATTTTTACAATTACAACTTACACAATTATTTTTGAAAATATTTTGTTTGAATTTTTCACGTGAAATCTCATGGCGTGTGTGTGAGTGAGTGTAGTGAGACGTTTGAAGCCATAATGTTGCATCAAATTGCAAAAAAACAATGTTTGACCCACGTAGTATATTAGTGTATGATCCATGCTTGAGAAATAATAAAAATATGTTATTCAACCTTCTTTAAGTATGTGTCTCAAGAGATTTAAATCAAATTCTGCGAGAATCGTTTAACGTAGAATGTACCCTCTCCCTCAGAAAAAATGTCGTTCAAAATTCTATCTTCCACACAGCGCCGACAAACTTGGACAGCCCTCGGCCTGGGGGAGGGCAGGGGGAGGGACGCGTTGACCAATCGCTAGCAGGTAGAACCGCACTTGTCTGTGATTGGCGCAACATCCCAAGGGGCAGAAAGAACGCTGTCTCAGGGGGAGGGGGCTAGTTCGTTTACGTACGAGACGGAAATATCGTCATATTTCCCTGCCGAAGGAGATAGTTTGCCTGCGCGTACGCCACGACGAAAAAAATATTTCTAAGCCGGGTTTTCCGTCCAGAATGATTTTCTATAGACCAGTAAATATTTATCACTTTAGCAACAATTATTCTAACTTTTAGTAATCGATTTGTAACTCCTGACAAACTGCTATTTTGAGATATTCATTTCAGGCACAATTTGCGGAGCCTTCCCGGCCGTTCTAACGCATATTTCGAATTTGTTTATAAAATTATAAATTGTTGCAAAATTGTTAATTCGCTGTTTTTGGTTCTGGGACATCAGAAGACTCTCCCCACTTTAGATTTGCAAAATTTGGAAATTGTTTATAAATTTGCAATTGTTGCAAATTCTTTTATTATCTAATCTGAATGGCGTTTAAATGTGATGCAAAATTCCGGAATCCGTTCGGTGCTATTATATCTCGTTCTCGAGATATATGTAATTGTTTATAAGAAATTAACATCTTAGTAGACCCATTTGTTTGCGCTTAATTCATTCGCGCTAGCAGAATAGCGTGGGATGGGCATACTGAAAAAACAGTTCTCCAATGCCGCGCTTTGCATACCTAATACGCTTAAAATGCACTTGCTTGTAAACAAATTCTGTGGCCAATTTAATTATGCTAAATTTGTATTTTTACGGTGAGTATGAGCATAACTTTTATTTGGTTTCTATATTCTTTTTTAAGTCCTACAATTTGCAAGTCGATATATTTATCAAATATGAAAGAAATTGATTAGAAAAAAAAAATTTTCAAGGTGCATTACGCCCAAACAATTGTTTCTGTTTTTCTATCAAAGGGATGTTGAGCAACCGAATAACTGTATTATTAATTTTTTTTAAGTCCCCTGTTAACACCGAGAGTCAGAAACTATTTGTTCCTCTTGTTTAACCATTACCATTAAAAAATAGGGAAACATATTGCTTAGCTGTTTGCTATAAACTGCAGTAAATTGGATGAATGTAGTGTTAAGGTTTTCAAATACAGAAATATTCAATTTTGTGTTTTGAAAGATCACATGAGTAGAATCACACATCACAATATTTACACAAGTATAGAAATTTCTAAAGAAACGTATATAAACTTTAAGTTAATATTTTCAATTCAATTTATCATTCCTTTCTAAAACTGTTAATTTGATGATTTCATTGTATAATATTCAAATCAGAGCTTTATGTGCTAAATTTACGCATTGTTAATACATATTTTTAAACAAAATTAATATATTTAATATACATTTGAAAGGTTTTTAGATTGGCGAACGTTTCAATGAAATTTCATGAATTCCTAAATGCTTGAAAATAAATACTTGTAAAATTAAATTATTGTAGCGTGTAAAAATATAACAAACTCACGTATTTGGTAAAACGAGTTGATATTACTAAAAGAAAGCAAAACAGATGTTATAACAATTCAAGGAGATTTAGCTTTTGTTTACAGTTTAGTAAATATGAATGCTCTAGCATTTCCCAGTGAAAATACATAGAACGAACTTGGTGGTCAAGTGATATGACCTTCCCAACACAGACTACATTTCAGTATCGTCAGAGTTCGAAGGTGGTTTGTTGGCCGCCATTCTACGAATCTATCAAACCTTGAATTTTGCACGACCATCTGTACAGGGAGAACGTAGCGGTTTATTAAACGGAAACGTGCCATTCGAGGTATCTAATGTGCACTCTTTGAAAACGTTTAACCATTATAAACTATCCCTAAGAAAAATATCAAATAAACAATGTTAAAGGTCACCAGCTTAACATTGCCTTTACTATTTGAATGTTTTCAACATCCCCAAAACCAACAGAAAACCCATGTTTTTACAGGTTTTTTTAAATCAATTCAATAAATATAAGCATTTATTCACTTTATTATTTTTAAAACACTCAAATATCTACGATGTTATTTGATTCATGTCTTCATCGAAGATCTGAGATTAAAATACTGATAAGCAGAGAAAATTAAAGTAATTGTGAGTGATTGATGAAGTCGAATGATCAAATGAAAAACAATGTTTCTTGCTTCATATAATGCTATCGTGTTTAACAGACATGTAATTACATGTGATACCTGTATTTAAACATCCAAACTAATGAAAATTTTCAAAATTAAAATCATCAATAAAACGTTGATTCATCAGCAAAGATTATATTATTAAATACTTTTTTGAGGTTCATGTGCTCCTGTGTGAATAACGTAGTAAACGTGATTCGTATGATCCAGTTTCTCAGAATAATACAAAACCTGCTAGACACATTCACTAAACATAATAGTTGTCAAATAGTTATTTACGACATGAGTATCATAAGATATCTTATTACAATACGAATTTGGAGAATTATCAAACAAGACTCTTTAGCCGAAATTGTTAACCAATTGAATATTGTAATATAATGTTACCATTTGAATATCATAGAAAGTAAGACGCAATTTGTCAAAATTCATGTGAACTATAATTTTTCTTTAAATTTTACTCCTTAACCTGCGAAAGATGTGTGACAGTACTTATGTTAACAGTTCTACTGCCATGGGTTTAATTAATTAGTTTGCAGTACGCAAATTATTGTTTTTGGTTTTAAAGAAGCATGGATATACAAAGTATCGGGGAAGGAAACGTCTAGAGTTTGAAAAAAGCTGTTTAAACAATTTTAATCATACTTTGTCTAATAAACAACATAAATATTTTGAATGGCTGAGCTGCAATAAACACGCAAATGTTGATTTGAAAATATGATTTCTACGCAAAACTTTGCATTCTAGAATCATGTAAACAGACCAGAAACATGTAACATGTTTATTATTAACAATATATTATTAATATATTAGTTCAGAAAAAAATTAACCGAGAAATAAAAAAGCAGTCGAATTGTGAAAATTGGGTGCTTTTTTATTTCTAGGTTAATTTTTCTTTCCGATCAAATGTATTCATTTAATTTGTTAATCATAAACAATTTAGATATCAATGAAGTGTTTATATGCTTCTACAACGCAAATAGTTGCCTAGAAAACATATATCCAAACCGACTTTTGAATGTTTATTGCGGCTTAGCCATTTGGAATATCCGTGTAGTTTATTAGACAAAATAAGCTTAAAATTGTCTTAACAGCTATTTTTCGAAGATTCGACATTTCTTCCCCGAATATCCTATATATAAAAGGCTTGATTTCTGTTGGTACGCGACGGAACGGCGTTCCGGTTCTTTGGAAATAATTATGAAATTATATTATATATAAATAGCTATTGCTATTATATTAATAATTAATTCGAGGCGCGTTTCGGGGCCTAAGATTTTAAAAATAAAGGATATATGTATCATAATAACTCTTATGACGACACTGTTCTCAGTTACGTCCAGTTTTAATTTAGAGAATCAAAGTGAATGATCTAAGTTTACTCACTTAAATAAAGTTTTTCTTACTATACATACTATTTAGAATGTGTTTTATGTTCAAACCAAGTGTTGCCTCTACAGCATATATTTTCACGTATTATTCGTAATTGCTATGCAATATTCAATACGGACTATGTGGACCTGCAAAAAAGAAACAAAAAGAAAAGACCTACTGCAGCAGAAAATATTTTTCACTCGTCGGGATTCGAACTCAGGTCTTTAAAGTTAACTCACCTGACACGGTTCCCCCTCACCACCAGGTTACCTCCTTTCCGATGCGAAAAGAAAGTGAAGCATTTGCAGTTTAAAAAAAAACAGGGTGTTCAATTTATCTTAATGCAAGATCTATTTTTAAAAAGAGATTTCATTAAACAAAAATGTCTAGCGTTCATTTTTTCGGCAATGTTATAAAGATCAGTCGGGGCTAATATTATACAGTAGAAAATTGGGGTTAATGTATTACACTTTAAGAGTTGTTATTTATTTATGTCCAAAATTAACAAGAAAATGACAAATAATAGGAAATATATTCTATTATAATGACCATATAGCAAACACTCAGAATGTAACAATATTTGGGAGGAAAAAATCAAAACTAAAATGCCTAATTTTTCCAGTCAAAAACTTTACCGCCGTGATATAAATCTTTTGACGTTACTTCGTTATTTTTTATGACACGATATTTTTGAAAATAGGTTATCATTAAGAAAGAATTAATATTATTTTCTGCGTTAAAATAATGCAATAATATTAATCGTGTCATGATATATAAAGCCTCAAATTTGTGGGGCTAATATGATACAACTTAAGAGACTAATGTAATACGGGTGTCGGGGCTATTTTGATGCACTAAAAATTAACACGCAGACAACTGGAAGGGATTTTTTTATGTTTAATATTACATCAAAGGCGCTAAAATTCCGATTTGATGTTGATAAACTCTCCAAGTGTTTATCTGAGAAAGAAAGAGCAGGTGACAATTTATATAAATTTCCTCGTTCTCCTCGCTACCCAGTACATGGTGATTCACTTATGATTATCAATTGACGGGAGCTTCTACTGTTTCAGTGCAGTTACTGATTTTTCACTGGAATCACAAGGAATCAGGCCTACAATAAGAGCCAACACCATCCCTTCAACTCCAGATATCAACTGTTCTCATCCAGTACTTTTGAGATAAAACTGTTGGAAAAAATTTTAGAAAACAGTAGCCCTCCAAAGAATAATGAAGCGGTTAGACCCAATAGCAGCAATCATTACTAGTGAAGAGTGGATCATTACTAGGAGAGAGTGGAGTGTTTAATTTACATTAATTTAATATCTATTTTTAAAAAGAGATTTCATGAAACAAAAATCTCTAGCGTTAGTATTTGTTTTCGATAATGTTAATAGGCATTTGTTTGCAATTTTCGAAAATTCAGATCGTTCGCCCAAAATTGAACGTACGCCACCTTTGAACATCTTGTGCTTCGAGGAATAGATTTACAGAAAAATTGGAGCTCTTTTTGAGAAAATTATGTAAATATGATGGGGTTTGGTGTAAAGTATCTTCAAAATTAAAAGATTCGTTTCAAATTCGAAGATTCGTAATATTAGCCAGATCGTTCAAGGAATATCCATTTTGGTGAAAATCGTGTTTACTTTAGGCTCTAGAATTACTCACACGAAAACGGATTCACAAAGAGGTTTTTTGGAAAATCACTTTTCGGGTTCAAAAAACAAGCGTTTTGACAGCCTTGTGTATAGAAAATAAAAGAACAATACCAACAATCCACTTTTTTCGAACTAGCTACTTACAAAACGTGTTTTCTGTGAAAATTTCGACACTTCCTCCTACGGCATTACGTAACTCTTTACACGTGGAGGTAAAAATATTCCAGAGTTACTGGGATTTGAACTCGGATCCCTGTAGTCTGTAGGTCTGGCTCGACCGCACTGAGCTATCACCGGTATCTCTCAAAACGCTGTCCAAGCACACTTATTACGTTAAGAATAGTTACGTGATATTCATTGCACTTAGATTTTTTATTAGAGAAATGTTCTACATGTGTCAAAGATATCTAATTCACAAAAATAATGCAACCGCATAAAACCCACGCAACTACATAGCTCATTTTACTAAGAAATATTTTCAACCAGAAGCCGTCGTCTTTAGAACACTCTGTGGACGTCGTTCCCGGTCTTATCTTTCGGCGACTACGGCCAAGGTTGAATTACATCTCAGATGAAAGTTGCGATAACGCTAGAGCTCAACACGGGCGCTTGCAGACGTTCTGAAGCCAGAATCGCAATAGGGGCATATTTATACGTGATTCTTAAAGACATTAACACACTAAAATAAATAGTGGCGCCTCAAAACACATACTTTATGTGACATTTATAATGGATACTAATGATTATAACTATACAATTAACCGCAAAATTGTTTCTACCCGCAAAAATAATTCGCCGTGGATGAGATTCGATCTTACGTGCCTAAGCTTCTTCATCAGTGCGCTTACCTGCTATACCACCGAAACTCTTATAACTTTTGTCTATCACAAATATGATTTTAAACTGTCATGTATCACAGATTTGACTAAAAAAGAACGTGCAGCGTTTAGATGCTTGTGTTAACTACAGACGGACAGACAGACGCCAACATGAGATCTAAAAATTCATCATCATCATTTCATTCATCAATTCATCAAATCATTCTCTTAAACGTTCTTGAGATTATGGAAAAAATAATAAAAACCGATGACGCTGCTTTTGAGAACATTTTGAAAATATCTCTGGGGCTTTATGTAAAGTACCTCCCAAAATTAAAATATCGGTTTCGAATTAATGGGACCGTGATATCAACAAGATCGATTGGGTATTATCAATTTGGACAAAATCGGTTGAACAATTTAACCCCTAGCGTTGTTCGCAGACGGAAGACTGATAGACAAACGTTTCGCCGTTATTCAATTTTTCGGTAACAACGATCCACAAAGCATGAATTCTGGCTACTAAACGCGTTAAAGGATTTCCCCCTAAATTTAGCAAATAAATTTATTCACTTTTTCGTTACCAGGATGGGACGGTATTTCTACCGAAAATTCGCCGTATTCTGATGCACAATTACAATACCTTTTCTTCCTACGACAGTAAGTGCGAGAAAGTAAAAATCAATAAAAACATTAAATCCTTTTTTCCACCCCCCATTTCCGTCTTCCTAAAGGCCTAATAAAATAACCTGTCCAACATAAAATGTATTAACCCCTATGTTATTTTTCCTAATTTACCAATCCCCGTCTCAGTACTGGGGAGTGGAGGCCAAACTAGGAGAAGAAAAATCCCACACCACTAATACCTGGCTGTAGAGTCCCAACTGGGACAGGCAGCTGAAGAGAGCATCAACCTCAGAAGCGTCAGCAACAAGCGCAACAATGGATGCTGTGGGCAGCAACAACGGACGCTGCCAACAATAGGCACATATTTGCTTATCAATTCCTGTTAAAATTGTTTTGTTTTTCAGTTAGCATTGCTGTGATTAAATGTTCTTATAAGACTTGTTTATGGACCACTAATTCGTGTTTCGAATACATAAAATTATTTTTGCCCGTTCTCAAGATATTCTAAAATCATTCTTAAATATTATATTTTCTTTTAAATGATGACCTTACAAGTACAACCAAACAAATCATAATTAGTCTCTTCATAAATAATTAAGAAATTAAACAGTTATAGATGCCCAGGAAATCAGTAAGCCCGCTAAAACATTTCATTTTCGCTGCGAACTCTATTTCAAAATCTATTTTAATTTGCTACTTTATTTATTGAAAAAGGTAAAATAATTTGGAAAGTAAATGAATGAATACTATTATAAGTATGTATTACCTAATGCATATCTCCGTATATATATATATATATATATATATATATATATATATATATATATATATATATATATATATATATATACTTCTCGACTTTAAACTTGATTACAACATTTTATTGAACGTAGAGATATTCTAACATTAACGTTAAGTAAATAAAGGCCGGTATTACACTGTAAAAGATTTTTGTCAAAGGTGTTTTATAAAAGAAATATGACAGTGTAATAGCCAATTTTTTATAAAATTTCTTGGATAAAATGTAGTCTCCGGCTTCCAAGTTTTATCATATTTGGTAACATGGCGTCCGATATAGGGGTATTGCTTCAACCAAAGTCATAATTGCTGAGTGCGAGTAATTAGAATGTTTATATAATACTGTCCATCCGAACTACAAAAGTAAAACCAAACGAATTAACGTTTGTAGGACATATTTTCCCGGGAAGTGGAAAATATGGTGTTTGGAAAATGCCCAGTTCAGGAAGATAATTTTTTAAACTTTCCTATCAGAGGACTGAATTTCGAAAGAAGGAAGAACGACAAAGAAAATTGAATGTTTCCTCATCCATCCTCAAATAATTCTTCATTTTGAAGGTCTTTAATTAATGCTTCACAATGTGCGACCCATAACCTCACCATGGCGTTGTTCTAAAGCCTCACCCTCAAACGTTTTCTTATTTACCTTTTACTACATTAGCATTAAACATAGATTAGTTATAATAAAACATAAAGTAGCAAAACACAACTATTTGTGCGTAATTGATTGTAAATCGCGAGCAAACCTACATAAAATTTGGACGAAATGTAATACGCTCATCAAATTTCTTTGTCAAATTTTCTCATCAAAGTTCAAAGACTGCCACAAAGTTCTTTATCAAAGATATGTCATATAACTTTTATAGTGTAATACCGGCCAAAGCCGCCGTATGTTATATCTTTCCCATTCATGTCGCCAACAATGCACTTCTCGGAAACACATCTCAAATATCCATAGTTGAATATTATAACAACAAAACATCAAATTTTTGTAATAAATGTTCCTTCAAAATTCCGGTATTTTCTGTTTTTCTTTCATGTTATATTTAAATACTATTATTAAGAGAGAAAACCTCATTGAGATAATTTCAATTAAATCAATGCAACTCAAAGAGCAAACGCTCGTGAGATTTGAAGAATAAACGCTAGTTTCTTTCTGTACTCAGAATTCGTCTTGTATATGAGTTAGGCCACGGGGATACCAAAATTTAAGAAAACGTTCACAGAATACATTTCTCCCTACAGTACATTACTCACAATTTTTAACTGTTTTTGACATTAAATGAAAAATACAGCGTCGTAATAGCGCCTTGTCCGTCCTGACAATCATCAAAATTCAAAAGAAATTCAGAATGACAGCTCGTCAAACGAAGCGGGGGAAATTCAAATTTGCTATTTCAAAAATTGTAAAATTATCTAAAGTACTTATATTTTTAAACAATTGTACGTGATCTTTTTTAAAGGACTGATTATTTGAAAGGAATATTTGAAGATCTGTTTTTGATGAACACATTTCATTAAGGAAACAAACTATCTTCAATACTTAAGTTGTAGGAAAACGCCGGAAAACAATTGTTTTGTTGCATTTTTGGAAAAATTAAATATATGAACGAAAATCATCTCCGCCATCGTCTTATAGCGTCCATTACGCTATCCGGCAATAAAAGTTAACCAGAAAAGTTCATGCCATTTTTTTAATTTTTGAAAATGTTTCAGGGGCTTCTTATAGAGTACCATCCAAAAATAAAATATTGATTTGAAATTCAGGAGGGCTCGACATCAGTCAGACCGCTTGCGGAATATCAACTTTGGAGAAAATTGCCTGAACAGTTTAGCCGCTAGCATTATTCACAGAGGAAAACACGTTTTACCATTAATCTTTTTTTTTTGTCTTTACTACCCACCAAACCTGGCTTCTGGCTACACCACATGTTAAAGGGATTTTGTTCTATATTTATCAACTGAATTTATCCACTTTTTTGACACCAGGGCCCGGAAATTACAGTTTTTTGTGTCGAAAATTAGCCGATTTCCTCCGTAGAATTACGTAACTTTTTACTTTCTCGTATATGCACATAC